>JAASAO010003319.1:0-14348 GCA_017311375.1 Mytilus coruscus | reverse complement strand
TGTCAGATTTGCTCTAAATGCTTTAGTTTCTGAGATATAAGCCAAACACTGCATTTGACCCCGATGTTCTATGTTTAGCCATGGCGGCCATGTTTATTGATGGATCAAAAATTTGGATATATTTCATAAACTAGATTCCTAAAGGAACATTCATTCAAAGTTAAGAAGTATTAGGCACAATAGTTTCAGAATAGAAGATTTTTAAATGTTAGCAAACTTGATGAACACATTGCGTAAAATTGTCTTGAAAGGGCAATAATTTCTTAAGGGGTAAATTGACAAATTTGGTCATTTAACTTTTCTGTAGATCTTACTTTGCTGAACATTATTGCTGATTACAGTTTATATCTATCTATAATAATATTCAAGATAATAACAAAAAACTGCAAAATTTCCTCAAAACTACCAATTTAGTGGTAGCAACCCAACAATGGGTTGTTTGATTTGTCTGAAAATTTCAGGGCTGATAGATCTTGACCATTTGAACAATTTAACCCTGTCAGATTTGCTCTAAAAGCTTTAGTTTTGGAGATATAAGCCAAAAACTGCATTTGACCCCTATGTTCTATTTTTAGCCATGGCGGCCATGTTTGTCGATGGATTAAAACTTCGGATACAATTTATAAATTAGATATCCTAAGGAACATTTAGATGAAATTTGAAGGTATTTGGCCCAGTAGTTTCAGAGGAGAAGGTTTTTAAATGTTAGCAAACTTGATGAACAAATTGTGTAAAATTGTCTTTAAAGGGCAATACCTCCTTAAGAGGTCAATTGACAATTTTGGTCTTTGAACTTTTTTGTAGATCTTACTTTGCTGAACATTATTGCTGTTTACAGTTTAAATATATCTATAATAATATTCAAGATAATAACACAAAACTGCAAAATTTCCTTAAAACTACCAATTTAGTGGCAGCAACCCAACAATGAGTTGTTCGATTCGTCTGAAAATTTCAGGGCTGATAGATCTTGACCAATTGAACAATTTAACCCCATGTCAGATTTGCTCTAAAAGCTTTAGTTTTTGAGATATAAGCAAAAAACTGCATTTGACCCCTATGTTCTATTTTTAGCCATGGCGGCCATGTTTGTCAATGGATCAAAACTTCGGATACAATTTATAAACTAGATACCCTAAGGAACATTTAGTTAAAGTTTGAAGGTATTTGGCCAAGTAGTTTCAGAGGAGAAGATTTTTTAAATAGTTTACGGCGACAGAGCGGCGACAGAGCGACAACAGAGCGGCGACAGACGACAACAGACGGCGACAGACGACAGACGATTTACAGACGACGGATTCGACGACGGACGCCAAGTGATGGCATAAGCTCACATGGGGCCCTTCGGGCCCCGGTGAGCTAAAAACAAAGCAAAGTAAACGTTATTGGATGGTATTTCAGATCTTTTAAAAATTCTGTTTGTACTTTAGATGCGTTGAGCTGTTACACCTATTTTAACTTAATATAATAGAAATTTATAACTACTGCAAATATAATTTTTCGTTTTCATTAGAGGTTCAACGAGTAAATACATATCGAATTTCATAAAATTTCGAAATGCCACCAAGTACGTAAACTTTGCTCTAACTTACAATAAAACTAGGAAATTCATAAAATTACTCATCTACAAATTATCTTGCTTTTTTCAGCCTACAAAAAGAAAATTGGTTTTACTGGACCTTTGTTGATAGAGCCTAAACCCAAGGAGCCATCAAAACATCAATATGATTATGGTAAGAATATATAACATAATTTTAACTTTTTTATTTATTGATATATACAAAGCTATAACTTCAAAACAGATTTGTTTGAACAGATAAAAAAAAACATAAGCAAACACATTTACTTTTCTATAGAGTGTCTCTATGCCATTTTGATTTTCTTTGTTGAAATAGTTATTTGTTTTTATAGTGCTTAAGATTATAACACAATGTTGACTGCTGTACCCTATTTTTGACATTTTTATCTATTATGTCTGTTTGTTTTGCTCACACATTGTTGTCAATATAATGTAATTCTATATGCGACTGACATACAACTGAGAAGTTTAGCTAGGAATATGACAGTTGTTTTCCATTTGTTTGATGTGTTTGAGCTTTTGATTTTGCCATTCTATAAAGGACGTTCCGTTTTGAATTTTCCTTGAAGTTCGGTATTTTTTTTTTTTTTTTTTTCGGTACCACCCCCAGGGCCATTATGAACATTAAACACAATATGGTAGCTTGTAAAGGTTACTTTACCATTTTACGTCTTTATTTTTAGAACAAATAGAAAATTCTAAAATAATTGACAGAACTATAGACCACACCAACACCCTATTCCTCTTTTAAAATAAACGTAAAAAGAAAGACAAACAATAACGTTAAACACGTGACCAAGATAGCCTGACTTGGTACGGGCACAACATTTGGTGGTTGGTGGTTTGGGTTTAACCAGTTTTACTTTGAAACAAACAAACCACTTTGCCTTTTGGCATTAATAATTTTAAAATAATTTTCTAAAGGTATGTAAATATATTTACAGCAACCTATATTAATTTCTTTATATCTTGATAGATATGTGGTTTCTTTTAAACATCGATTTTTATTTCAGATGCCATGACAGTTATTGGGTTCCTGAAACATTTTGGATTAGAAAATGACTACAAAGTAAGGATAACAAAGTTTTTTTTCTCCCAAAAATGCATTCCAAATCGGTACACGATCCTTTCATATCATCAGCTGATTGTTAATTATCTAATGTTTTATTTGAGGGATAGTGACAATCAAATACAAAATAAAAATGGTAACAGTTTTGTTGAGATATTAGTTCTTGTCACAGCCCGAATTTGTTTTCTCTTGATATATATAGAACATCAGTATGGTTTCAATTCCTGCAAGCAGACATCATCAATCATCCAAACTTTACAGTGATTGTAAAATTTCAGATCCAATTGCTGTATAAAAAACATGCAAAATAATTATGTTGTTTTGATTCTTTAAATCGCGCCAAGATTTGAATAAACCGACATTATCAGTTAACAAAAACGTTTGATTAAATTTACTCATCATACTGGTGTTCATCAGTGAAGTCAAAGCATTACATTTATACTCTTGCATTAAAGTTAAGCTATTTAAGAAGATAGACGTATTTATTAAATGAGATCTCCGAGACCAAGGAATCGTATATTTAAATACACAATTCCTTGCTGAGACCAAAAGTAAGGCAAATTTCAATTTCAAAATGTTTTGATTAAAATCATTCTTTGTGATTTATTTTAGACAAATTACAATTTCTAACTGACCGAGAAAAAGCAAAAAGCCCATAATTTCCACATGGTTAATGCATATGATTGATAAGAGAATTATCAGAGAATTGGTGAATTACAGTTTACTGGATTGTATTTACTATATTAATTAAACTATTGATTCCACAGATCATCTAATCAACAGTTATCATTATCTGTCTTATATGGAAACATGGTTTGGAATGGTTAATCCATTTTAAAATTAGTGGATATAACAGAGGTTTGAAAACTAAGTGTCGAGAGTGATTGATTTCAATCTTTTTGCTAACAAAATATTTCTATTGACTCCTGTTGATTTTTTATATTTCATTTCATTAGATTGATATATTTTCATATTATTTCAGTTAAACATAGAACCTAATCACACGACCCTAGCAGGACACAGCTACGAACATGACATAGTTATGTCATCAGCGTAAGATTATTAATTATTTTACACATCCTATTAATTCTAACCATTTCATTTTAATTTAATTTCTGGGTTACTGTAATTGTTTCTGCTGTTGTTTGATTTGTTGATTTGTACTTTTTTCAGTAAAGTCATTGTCAAGATTGAATAATAAATATAAAAATATAACAGAAAACACCATTAAAATTGCGAGGAATATATTGCAACATTAAAACATTTGATTCAAATTTCAATGCACAAAGCGGACATGAAAAAAGTAAAATAACAAAAATGCCGAACTCCAAGGAAAATTCAAAACGGAAAGTCCTTGATCAAATGACAAAATTAAAAGCTCAAACACATCAAACGAATGGAAAACAAGTGTCATATTCTTGACTTGGTACAGACATTTCCTTATGTAGAAACTTATAGCCTGAACACTTTTAGCTATGCACATCGTTGTGTTACTTCATGATATTGATTCAAACTGGTATTTAGGTAGCCTAATATACCGTTAACTAATGCTACTTGATACAATACCTGACTCAACCCCTCCTTGTCCCAAAGTAAAAAAAAAAGAAGAACGTCCTTCCATATAAAATATAGCCTTAGATAGTACTAGTGGAGCAAGATTTGCTTGCCCTTCTGGAACCTGAGATCACAATAAGTTTTCGGTGGGGTTCGTGTTTATTATTTTTTTTTTATTTCTATGAATATTTTTGTGTTCTTGTTTATCTTGTCGTAGTTTTCTCTTTTTGCCATGGCGATGTCAGTGTCTCTTGACATGCGAGCTTTGAATGTTCCCTCGGTATCATCCGCGTATTTTTAAAGCATTTAAGTCTAAACGTTTTCTGTGAATCTACATGCAATCGCTATATTGAAAAAAAGTAAACAATAGGAAGCGTTTCTCAAACTAATGAAATAGTGCATAAAAAAATTCTGTATATATGTTATCTCTTTTATCTTTAAGTTGAGAAACAGGTGAAGTTTCGAAGACTTGTACGCGTATCGGGAGTTGTTGTTATGAAAATGCTATACTAGACCTGAGTATAAAATCAAATCAAATTTTATAAGTTGGCATGCAAATTCGTCACAAAAAGGAATTGTAAGCAATATATATCAAAGTAGTTACACTTTACAGAATAACTTGGTGTGTACAAACATGTACCATTAAAAACAGGTAAAATATACTTGGCGACATAAAATATGGTTATGTTCTGTCATCTAAGAGGATGAACCGTATGTATGATTTCATTTAATTGCTGCAAATTATTGTTTATGTGGGAGGAGGAGTTCTATACTTTTCTTTTCTTTTTTTTTTTTGTTTTTGTTTTGGGTTTTTTTTGGGGGGATAAATAGTGATCCGCGCTGAAACTTGTACAATATAATCTTCACTGTGACAAAACTAACCTGATGAATTGGTGGATGACTAAATCGATCAAGCGACCTATTGCAACTAATGCAAGCGAGTGGTATAATAGCTTTGGACGCGTACTGTCATTGGCTATGATTTGTGTGAATCTAACGACGAGATCAAGATGCTTACATATGCAAAAGTCTGCATGCTGCTGCATCATTAACTATAACAAACCCTCTGATACTCTCAGAAATCCATATCAATGGAAAACGGAATTGTTTCCTAATCAGAAGAAGGTCAAGAAGTCGTAATGTCACAAATTGAAATAACAGAAACAATGAGATAAGAGGAGACTTGAGATATTTTGACAACGAAAACGAATTACAACCGAGTCATCGCTTTCATCTATTAACAAGGACGACCTTGTTAAGCCGGATTCTAGTGCGCTCCTAAAAAAGAATAGCTAAATCAGTTGAAGGTCGAAAAGTAGCATTTGAAAAAGATGACAACTTTTCTATTAATGTTATATTATAAAGGAAAATGAGAATGTTACTGGAAGCACCTATTACATATACAAACGGGACTTTGAATTCAAAAGACTTACAAATGAACTGCATAATGTTATCTTTAATTAGTAAAATTATATGTTTCGGAAATGCAAACTTTACTTCCAACTCGGGTTCAACCTTAAGTTTACAGAACTGTCTACGATATAGGTAAAGTGTTTAAACAGAGTGTGCTTGAACGGTTTCATATCATCATGTGGTCACAAGCCATAGACTTAGGATATCTTTTTTATTTTGTATTCAACTTAACAAAAAGCTACAGTCGTACACTTATTATTGGAAAATTGATTCAAAATGTCACTTCTTGTCCTATTGAATTAATGGTGGTAGATTCTCTTACATTATTTGTTAGAAGAATTTGGTTGAGTTCAACTCCGTCACATATATTTTGTTCTTGAGAGGGAAGGTTAAATATTCATCTCTATACGTCTTCTTTACTTGTCGGTGTTATTGATTAAAAACAAAGGCTTTTTTCATTGCATCAAAAGACTATTAAACTCAAAACTAAGTGTAAATCTGACACTAAACGTACAATGGCATTGTACAAATTTTTTGTAAAGGAGACTTTCTCTATACTTAATAAAAAGTCTTAATTCTAGCATTTCAAATTTCATTTTCTAAAATAATATAAAATGTTGAGAGCGTCAGTGCCAATTTGTATAGCTAAATATAATTACTAAAGTTTTATTATCGTAGTAATTGTAGTGCACTACAATTGATTTAAATTGAAACTTTTTAAAGATATAAATAATGAATAGTTTTGTTTATGACAAGAGATGTACGAATTGTTAAATTGGTTTATCGAACATACATGGCAATGCATTAACTTTATTTCAGTAAATTGATTCTCTGTCCCATAAATCTCATGCATGTAAACTGTACATTCGCAATTGCCACTAAAATCTTTTCACGATTTTGTGAGTTATTTATACAATGTATTAGAATAAATGTCTTATGGATACTATATTAAATGTTTGAGTTCTTTTATCAAAACAGCAGTATCCTGGTGTGTAAGCTTGTGGGTTGGGTCTTGAATAGCATTTGAAAAGCAATAATCAAGGTTAGAAATGGTCTTACAGGAGTTTGTTAGATATTTTAAAATTGAGTTACTGAATTATATTATTTGCTTAATTTATGTTTCGGATTATTTAGAAAGGCAGCAGTGAAACAGTTACATATATTCTATAAGCTTACATGTATTCTATTATCTTATGATATATTTAAAACTTGCATCGTTTAACCCATAAATATTCTATTGATGTGCAGAAGGAACTCATATCTCATGTTTTTAATACCACATGGTCGATACCTCTACTTGTGGACTATCAACCCTTGAGGGTACCATCCACCCAGTAGTCATTGCTTCGGAATTTTGTCTGTATATTGTCAGTCCATAAAGTCAAGTTGTCCACAGATGTGTTTGACTGTTCTGTAAAGTTTTTGTATGAATAAGATGGGATTGTTATGTGGTTTTGAGTGTTCCTGGTGAAAATTATCTAAGAAGTACATAATGTTTCCCAGGGCATGAAATCATATCACGTTTTCTTTTCATCTGCATAATTCAGTATGAATACGCTTTAAAATACATTTAAAACCCGTTTTCCATACATTTCTTTCAGGTTTGGAATGCTAGGTTCAATAGATTCTAACACGGGTTCTCCAGATTTAGGATGGGATACAGATCAGTTTCCAATGGATGTGAAAAATGCTACGATGGTGATGAAGGTTAGATTTAGATATGATGCGTTCACATATATCCGATTGAAAATATTATTATCTATATCAAAAATGACAGATGAATCCAAAGAAAAATATTAATAACTATATTTCATCTAGTATAATTATAAAAAATAGCCTGAATATATTTGACTACTGTAATTAATTTAAAAAAAAGACAAAGGCTTTATTATTTCATATACAAGGTTTTACAGAAAACAAACGTGTCGGCAGACATGCGGTCATATTTAAAATATGCACTTTTTGGAAATAAACAGAGACGTGCGTATCGATTGGCGTCTTTACAGTCTGTTATTATTTTCTAAACATGACCAATATATGAATATTGATGCGATGAACATGTTAATTATCTTTCTTTTCAGACAGTATTGGAACAGAATGGCATACAACCTGGAGGTCTGAACTTTGATTGTAAAGTTCGACGAGAATCTACGGACTTAAAGGACATGTTTATTTCACATATAGGTATGGAATATGTGATAGGAAATCAGCATTCTATTTTCCTTTCTTTTCTTTTCCTTTTTTTTTCTATCATTTGTCCTATTAGAATTTTATTTGTTTACATGTTATCAATTCGTTTATAATAATAATAATGATAATAATAATAAATGGCTTTTTACAAGAAATTCTTTTGCAAATGATAAACTGAAACGTATAACTACTTATAAAACTTAAAAGGAACATCTTTTCATAGAAATAATTTTGATGCCAGAGGTGTGTTCCAAAGAAAATCAAACTGATATGAGAACACCTATTTAAAGTTGAAGTGTGTTACCACTAATAATTTCATAAAGCTTAAATGAATACGGACAGAGTTAATAAGTGTGTAAATCCACGTACTGGAAGACTGGTGCTATACATTCTCTTTACCCATGGCTGCTGGTGGACTGCTAGTCCCAGAGGGTATCATCCTCCTCTTACCTATATTTCAATTTTCATAGATTGAAGTTATGTATTAGGTTAAATCTATAGTAATCGTTAACTCTGTCATGTTCGCTGTTTTAAGCGCAACAACAATCAAACAAAAATCGAGTTTTCTTGTAAAAGATTATTCCACAGAAGTATAAAATTCATATCAGTATTGCTATCATACATTTTATAAACCCCAAAGCAATAATTGATACGATATTATTAAGTAAATCATTTCTGTTTCACGCCAATGGTAAACTCCGTGAGATAATTTGTCAATTCTGTCCAAATGTAAACCATACTGCGAAACGACATTGAATTGACAGATCAATTTCACACTTTTGTCTTTGAGGTAGAATGTTGATTGCTTGACTCCGTCATATCGTGTTACCCAATTTTCAAATGAATTGTGTATGGTCTTTTAACTACTGAGATCATTTCATTGCCTGGTTGACAAATTCGTTCTATTATTCTAAATTAGACTTGAAAATTTGTCTCGCTCTATGTGTTTAATGGAAATGCGATCAGAGTTGACGTTCCATGATTTAGACAGACTGTTTTCATTTAACGCTTATTATCTATAACCAGCTTTATTGCTGAATGCGACGCTTTGTTACGTCATCCAGCAATGCTTTGCATGTTTGAAATAGAAGTTTAGTTTTGTATATGTCTTGCCAATCAGTGACCTTTATAGTTGTACTTTTAGGTATTGAGTTAATTTATGGTTTAAATGTGATTAATGATGAATTATATACTACTATCGTTTTGTATTAGGTGACCTGTTTTTCATGGAATTACAAGTGTTCGCCCTTGGAAAATTCCATGTAAATTGTGCCTGTCCGGATTTGGTTTTTCCTTATTCCAGCAAGTGTTTTGGCTCATTCATGTATAATAGTAAGTTACCGATCTGCTCGCAGTTCACTTTGGGTGACCTTCTGTTGTCGCCATTGTCGCCAATCAGTTTTCTGATTTTGAGCGAGAACGATGTCATTGTGAATGTGAATGTTCGAACGTAGTCTTGTTTATTTATTTCGTGATGTACAGCATGTAAAAGTTTTATATATATATATCTAAAATACAATTTACCTTATTATAATGGTACAATTAAAATCTGTATTTTGATAAACAGCTCTTTATTAGAATGGAAAATATTTACCTATGACAAATGTTGATTTTCAATACAAACTATACTAGAACGCATCAATCCATGTCGTATCTTTGCTTTTGTAGGAGGGGGGGTCGGGTCTTGTTGCTTGCTCAATCTTTAGTATTCTGCATTTGATGTCTTTTTGTTGTTTTTGCTTTTGACCACGATGCTGTAAGTTTTATTTCAACTTATGATATTTTATTGCTCTTCCTCTTTTCCTGATGGAGGTTAATCCAGAAAAGCACTTCAACCGCACCCAATTCATAAAGTGTTATTTTCATCTCCAATACTTTATAAATGAAAATTGTTAAGGAAAACCAAAACCATGTTTGGTGTTTGATAAGGATAGAGTGTTGTGCTTTAATTTCAAATAAGCATAAGTATGTCTGAGTATGTCTAAGTTGAAGACATTATCTTTAACAAACAGCTCTCAAGTTATTTAAAAAAAATATTGAAATTAAATGCTAAGTTTTGGTCAATGTTTTTTCCCTTTTTCCCGTGCAAAAACTGACAGTTACAAATATTTTGTTGCAAAAGAATACCTAGAATCCTTAATACTACATCAGTTAGCTCTGATGATTATTTATTGCATTCGTTGGTTTTTCTTGTGCATTGCTCACTGTTTTATTTCGTATTTTTATTACTGCCTTCTCTGCTCGAAAAAAAAAATCACTTGAAACAAATTGCAGCTTTATACTTACATTACTTGACTTTTCCTATACAGCTGTAATATTAGTTTATTACAAATACTACTTTTTCATTAAATATTTTAGTTAAAGGAAATCTGACTTACCTTTAGAGTAAAACTGAAAATGTAGGCTACATTTTTTTAGAAATTATAGGTATGATGTGCAATTACTACATCTAGATATTTAATTGTCTTTGTACAGATTGTCCATCAATACTTTAAGACAAGCTCTTGAAATCTAAAAGGCAACCACCATTGAATGTGTAATCAAAGGAAACAAATAAAGATTTTACTTTAGCTAATTACAATGAAAACGACCAAAAAATAGAAACACCGACTGTTTCTGAATTATAGGTTCCTAACTTTGTATATGTCAATGTAAACTGGGCTTTTAAGCTGTCATCAAAAAAAATTATTGCATGTTATGTCATTGAAGGTGCAATGGATACATTTGCAAGGGGACTGGAAATAGCTGCCAAAATTTTAACAGATGGAGTGATTCCTAGACAAGTCAAGGTAATAGTTATGTTTAACATTTATCACCAAACGAATAGGACTAGTTCTTCAAAAACATGTTCTATATATTGATATTGACCCATCATTCCTACAACTATAAGCTACTTTATCCCCAACGAATGATTTTTTTTTCAAATTACGATATACAAAATGTAATACGTTAGACAGTGTAATGTACTATTCCTTTCTGCTTAGGGTTGAATTATTTCCCATCTATTCACACATCATGTGTTATTACTGGTATACTATGACTTATTAGTATTAAATATAAGAAGTAATACTCCTTTCGATTTATGTTGCAGGAAAGATATAGCAGCTATGACACAGGCGTTGGACAGAAAATTAATAAAGTTCAAACGTCGTTCAAGAATTAGAGGTAATTAAAATATGTTTATGGGATATAGAATGGCGTTGCTAATCTAATATCGGGGGAGATGCAACGGACGGAATATATCACGTTTAAGCATGCTCACAGTATATACTCGAATAAATATTTATACTTTCATATAATATTAGCTTGATGTTTCTAGGCCTAGGATCGTAGAATTTGGATCTATAGTATTCCAACACTGTTGTACATTATTGAATCAGACATTTGTAAAATTCAAGTAAGTATTGCTCCATAATTCATCCGTTTTACCATTGATGTGGTTATCGTTGATATTTCATATAATGCTAAATCATAATTTGTATAAGACAACTTTAATAATGTGCAACTTCAGACTTTCAGTAAGTAGATTTTTAATTAAAGTATGTTTTATTTAATGAATATAAATTTGTGAATGAAATAAATTTACAAATATCAATTAAACGAGTGATAGCTGCAAATATAAGATCTCCTTAATCTTGTAAGTAATAGGTGGACTACAATGTATATGACTAAGTGTAAGTCAATTCGATTCTTGATATTGTTTAATCCAAACACACTACTTTAACATGAAACACATTTTCATAGCCAAATATTTCATACCACACTTTGCGATCACTCCTGTTTTTCAAGTAGCCTATCGAGATACTTTAACTATCTATTTGATCAAAACTTAAGTCAGGTCATTTTTCAAATACTACTTTTCACTAATATACTCAATACATTATTCAACTTTTTTATTTTGTTGCCATGACGGTTGACTGGCCCAACAACCCAAGTTGTCTAGTCCTTAAATAAGATGGTGTCGAAACATGTCAAATGTATTATACATGTATAATAATAATATGCCAATACTCTGTATTCTACATGTTCTGTCAGATTTCTAGTGTTATTTTAAAAGAGCAGGAGAAACCATGAAGATATTCAACTCATAAATCAAATTTAAACTGACAACCCAAGGCACGAAACAAAAACGACAAAAGACAAACAACAGTATATGTATTTATCAATTCATATCAAACATAGTAATGATAATAAACATAGGAATAATAATAAACATAGTAATAATAATAAACGTAGTAATAATAATAAGTTATTGTAAGTAGTAGGCAATATTGCATGTTCTTAAGATGTTAGGAAATATCATAGAAAGTTACAAAGAAAAGAAGAGTCTTTTAGTTTAATCAGCTCTTTGTATTAGGTTTTGAATTTTCAAATATTCTTGGCCTCGAGCATCACTGAAAAGACATTAATTGTCAAATGCGCATCTGGTGCAGTAACATTGATACCGTTTGTTGTTACTTATAACAATTTATGACAAAGCCAATTATTCTTTGATCTCATCTAAATAATCAGAATTTACAAAAAAACATAAAGAAAACAGGTATGTTATATCGCCAAACCTTTTTGCACTGCGTAGTTCCATGTGTTAGTGCCGACATCATACATGTATGGCTAAAAACAATGTGTAAAGGTTTGCATTTTATAACTATTCACAATGGATTATGCGCGCAATTACAAAGTTATTGTCGTTTTTTCTTATCTAATATACGTACTGCTCCTTGGAATTGACAGTTTAAAGTCGGTCATTAGTTTCAATCTGCTATTAACAAAAATGTTTGTGTAAGCAGCAACCTTCATGATCAGAGAGTTATCACTCGAGGGAAATCTGTGGGAAATAGTGTTTCCTGGAATAGTTTTCACACTTACCCAGATTTTCACTAGAACAAAGCGGTTAAAGCAAAATTGATTCTCTTCCAGATTGATGTTCTTACTTATCCTAAAATATTTTTAAGACAATTCCTTCTACCGCGGTAACATATTATAATGAGTCTATTTCCAAGGTAAAATATCATGACCTATTTGTTTAAGGACATAGTTACCACGGTGAAATGGTTTAACTCCTCATTTAAAGGGCCCTCTATTTAATGTGTCTGTTACTACATTAAATGTTTAGCACCTCTGTTTAAGGAGATCATTACTGCTGTAAAATAAAATGCCTCCGTTTAAATGCCTGTTCCACTGTTAGATGTACTAACACCACGATTTAAGGCGCCTGTTCCCACGACGGTAAAATATCTCAATTTCAGGCGCTGTTTACACGATAAAATATTATACATGTAACGCTCTGTTTCAGAAGTGACTTCTATACATAACGGTTTGGTGTATTGTGTTTAAAATAATTATATATTTTCTTTTAGGAATATATAATGAAGAAAGGAGAACCAGAAGTTGCATCAGGCCGACAAGAACACTATGAATCAATGCTCAATTCTTACATGTGAAGAAAATGTTTAATTTAGATGTTTTAGTAGATATCTGAAGTAGAGATTGATTTAGATACTTAATTCTGTAGCAGTTTGTTCATGATAGGACTCGTTTTATTAAAATGTAAAATTCATTATATCGGTTTTGTAGTTACTTAATATGTTTCCATTCGATGTATTATGTTTAATGAATTCTTTTGCAGTTGAGAGGTTTCATTTATTTCTGCAAATGGACAATTAAGTCATTTATGCCAAGTAAATCAAAATTCATTGTGCTCTTTATCTGAGAATATTTTAATTTCCTCTTATTCGTCTGGCAGTAAATCCAATCTTTTATAATATCAGTACTCTACTCATAATGATTTTTCTCATAAAGATTTTAGGTCAGTGTTATGATTTACTGATTTTATATCTGTATTGAGGTGTTGAATGACTGAAATCAACGGAGTCAAAATAAAAATGAGTTAAGAGGCCATGTCAATAAGCATTGATCTTCATACTGTAAAACCTTGAATGTGCAAACATTTAGATTCAGTTTAAAATGCTCTTAAATGATTTGTTATGTCATAGAGCATATGTTAAAGAGAAGAATATGTTATGTCATAGAGCATATGTTAAAGAAAATATTTTCAATAATGTCCTTGTATCTTGTATCTAAAGAAAAATGTTTTTGTTAATATGACCAGCTGCGGCTTTACTTTATACTAAACCATTAATGAAACACAACTTTGCATGATGGTCGAGTGGTAAAGATCACTTTGGTCAAGGATGAACATTCAAACACCTATTCCGTTTCTCGTAATCCACTTACTTTCTATTTTTTGCGTGTTCTAAGATCAGCATCTTACTTGTGCTTTTTAAACATTGTAGTTGTATGCCATATAATCATGTGTCACCTCCCACGTAGTAGAAAGCGAGACTTGGGTGTTCTGATCTTAGCGTCGGCCAACAATTGTTAAACTTTGATTCGGTTAGTTTAAGGGAACCATTAATGATAAGGCAATAATATTTGGTAGACATGTATTAACATTTGCACATCGCATTTCCATGAGAAATATTTGGCTTTGCCCTCCTTAGTCATGGTAAATTGCATCGTTTATATGCTAAAGATTGTGATGAG
>JAASAO010004202.1:0-19791 GCA_017311375.1 Mytilus coruscus | reverse complement strand
CAGTATAACAGCGAAATATACAAGACGCTTATTGAATTTTGAACAGTTACTGTATTTTTATTCAATTGTTTTCTTTTCTTTATACAATACTTTATGATTCGGTATGTGAGTGTAAACAAGCCAACCTAGGAAGTAATATAGAACCCCATGCACTTATTAGGTGGTACCTAACACTACAGGAGATGACTCTGTAAAATCTGCTAAGCGTTTTAATCACTTTGTATTGTTAAGGAAATATTAAGCTTCTTAATGATCAAAATTAGTGTTTGTCAAACTGCTATATGGAAAAGCGGTACTATTTATTCTGCCATGGCGACAATACTAACATTTTCTAAATTTACCACTTTTATAATAAAACCGGATAAAACAGTTATGTGTGGTGTTAGTACTTTATTATTCTGTTTTAAAATTGAAGCCAAATAGTATCATGACCAACTTCCAACAGAGCTTGTTAATGTTATCCATGCCCACCGTCATTTTACACCAAATTTATGAAATTTTTGAAGTCTTTTCGAATAATTCTCTAGAAAATATTTCAATAGGTTTCAAAATTTATATTGTAAATATACACACTGCAGTTATTCATAGATAAATAAAAAAAATATATTGTACCCTAATATCCAATCACAGCACTCCTAAGTTGACTTCCTTCACCTGCCTTGGGTACACAAAAGGCCAACCTAATGCTGGGAAAATGTAATAGTACCGTTTTCCCTATACTGTGACATAAAGATGTAAAGAATTCTTATGACACCATTAATGCAATACTGGGTTATTGTGAAAACCTTGGCTATAATGAATACTTGTATGTTCCCATTACTTAAAGAAACATGGATCATTTAATGTCCCCACCCCTACATGCTGGTTTTCCTCTTTCTCTACTTCTTTCAGATAAGGCTTAATAAACAACCTGTATCCAATCATATCTTATCTTATTTAAAAAGAATAATAAACAGTTCCATTAAAACAGATAAAAATGACAGTTCCATTCAATTTGTATTCATTTTATCCAAAATTTACAACATAAGCACAAACTCAAGATTTTTCATACTAATCTCCATTCCATGCTTTAGTATATGCCATATTGTGGTTCAAAATTTCAGAGCTTGTTATAAAATCCATTATTCTGTCTTGAGATGATGAAAACAAAGATATTAGACACTTTAAACATTAAATATGCAAAATACTCAGCTGTAAAGTTGCCTTTGTTGCCTGTATTAATCTATGAAAAAGCTGAATTATGTCCCTTGGGAGTATTAATTTCCAACAAAAGTCCTTTCAAACAGTAGAAAATTAAAAATTATATATGCCTGATATAATAAAAGATAGAAACTACAAAATGAAGCACTATTGAAATATTTGCTACATGAATTGCCAAGAATGTGACCAATTCTTTACACAGGAGAGTATAAATTCTATCTAAATTTAGCCTCAAGTGGGCCTCTTTTTTTCTTAGATGGACAATTTTAACACTGAAAATGCTTCTAGTATGACCAAACATTGCCTTACTCCATAAACAGTACAAACTTAACCAGACAATTTCCCATTTTAATAGATTATGTCTACAGAAATACCCAAGTGATACATTTAGGGAATTACACAGCAAAAAAGGCAAATATTTCAGTTAAAAATATTTGTCACGACTTGAATTCTGGTGTTTCCAATTGAATTAATCATTGCGAAAGGTGAAAACAAATACAAAAGAACTATAGTTTGGTGCATTTTATACAATATAGTTAATATTGAAATCCTAGAATAAAGTTTTATATCAGTACCCATCAATTTGACTTATTATGATGACTCAGCACTTTTCTCAACACAGTATTGTTCTCAGTGAAAAAATTCTATTCTTTGTGATAAAAATCAAATGTACTAATCAAAAGCTTCAAAATAGTATACTTTAACTGGAGTCTGATTGATTTTGATTTCCTTGCTATCTTCAGTATAGGGAAAGCGGTGGTACTATTTATTCTGCCATAGGCGACAATACTAACATTTTCTAAATTTACCACTTTTTATAATAAAAACCCGGATAAAACAGTTATGTGTGGTGTTAGTACTTTATTATTCTGTTTTAAAAATTGAAGCCAAATAGTATCATGACCAACTTCCAACAGAGCTTGTTAATGTTATCCATGCCCACCATCATTTTACACCAAATTTATGTAATTTTGAAGTCTTTTCGAATAATTCTCTAGAAAATATTTCAATAGGTTTCAAAATTTATATTGTAAATATACACACTGCAGTTATTCATAGATAAATAAAAAAATATATTGTACCCTAATATCCAATCACAGCACTCCTAAGTTGACTTCCTTCACCTGTCTTGGGTACACAAAGGCCAACCTAATGCTGGGAAAATGTAATAGTACCGTTTTCCTATATAACCAATGAAATTTTTCTGATAAAGTGGTTGGTTCAAATTTTTGAAAGTTTTATATTTTTGTCAAAGGGTCAAAATAAATATTTTGTCAAAATTTATGAAAATTAAACGAGCCAAATTAATATCAGTCAAGGTACTGGGTACCACCTTAAGATTAAAAAACTGAATTATCTTAAGTGCTAGTATATCTAAATACATACAGGTCTATCGAAAATGAGAAACTAAGCTGAAGAAAATCTAATTATTTTACTATTAAGTTTGCATGTCTTAATTAAAGCAAGAGGTATCGTTCAATTGTCCATGGAGTATATATGAACATGTATGTTGTAAACGTGAAGTATAAATGTTCAATTGAAGCTGACAAGAAATCAGTTATGGCAGGGTAAGGAAAAGCTGACATCTTCTCAAAATCAAATTATGGCGAACATCGACAGCTAAGGAGTTAAGATTTACAAAAGGAGTAAAATGAGCTTCACTGCAGTTCGCCTCCGCTGGTTTTATTTCTCAATGCATGTTCTGTATTTATGTACAAGTACATTTACATGCATATATAAACACTCTAGTATGGATCAATGTCTTGCAAAAGGAACGCTGTACATAACGAAAACACATAATACAAAATATCCAGTTTGACTTATGGATAATCCATTTTGTAAAAAGAAATACACATTTCATTTGATTTCTTTTATTTTAAAGCTTTACACGTTCGATTATAAATATAACCCTTTATATATTATATTTATATATATTTAACAAGGTTGATGTCGACATTTAATCTATAAGTTTTCAAAATTTTTAAGAAAACATAAACTGCACAGCCAAAATATACCACAGTTTATTTGCCCTGTGTGCAATAAAAGTGAATGGCATATTGTCATATGAATTATCTCTTCTTGTACAAAATTAAAATTGTCAGTATTTCAAACAAAACTAAAAAGCATAATTTATACCAAAGTTTTGTAGGCGATAGTGTTGTGTACATGGTTACTTTTAAGATCTCATGCTATATGTTTTGAGATAACTTTCAAACATCATAATTATGTTCAAGTCTTATCCACGGTGCAATACTTTAAATTGACACATGATTGGTGAATTAATAATACCAATGATAGTTGATGCGGTCAAATATGGTCAGTTTTGGTTGATGCTGTCAAATATGGTCAGCTTTGATTGATGCAGACAAATAATTTTGTTACATGAGTCAGTCTGAGATATGAAAACTACTGATATTTGTTTCTGATGCGATATTTTGAATAAAATAGGAAATGCTGGCACTCTCAAATTGAAAAAAATTTGTGGTCATTGATTTCCAATATTGCAGTTATTTGTATGCTACAGTCCCTCTTGACCTAAAATTATAACTGAATTACTGTGCAGCTATATAGATTTACATAAAAAAAAAGCAAATGTTGTCAGTTTTGGTTGATGCGGTCAAAAGATTTTATTACACGACTCAGTCTAAAGTATGAAAACTACTGATATTTGTTTACGATTCAATATTTTGAATAAAAGAGGACATGCTGGCACTATAAATTGATGCGAACAAAATTTTGTGGTCATTGTTTTCCAATATTGCTGTAACTTGTAGTATATTACAGTCCCTCTTGACCTAAAATTATAACTGAATTACTGTGCAGCTATATAGGTTTGCAGAAAAAAAGAGCAAATAATGTCAGTTTAGATTGATGCGGTCAAAAGATTTGTGTTTAACAGGTCCGTCCGGGTATGAAAACTACTCGTAAACAGATATCGCATTTGTTTACAATTCAATATTTTGAATAAAAAGAGGACATGCTAGTACTATAAATTGAGTGCAAACAAAATTTTGAAGTCTTGTTTTCCAATATAATTGCTGTCATTTGTACAATACATCCTTGCCTAAAAATATAACTGGATTACTGCAGTGTGGGCTAAATGTATATAGATTTACATGATGAAGAGCAAATATGGTCAGTTTAAGTTTAATTTAAAAACATATTTATTTATAATACATGTAATAGTGGATTGGGAAACAAGTTATTACATTTGGTTAATGAGGTCAGATAATTTTGTTATGTGAAACGAGCCATCCTGACTCCCGGAATGACAAATGTAAAACAATTCAAACAATAATGCCCCCTAAATACTAATGGCCTAATTTATGTACACAAAATTTACGAAAAACAAATAATTTATGTAACACATCAACAAAAGAAAATCACTGAATTACAGGCTCCTGACTTGGAACAGGCACATACATGCAGAATATGGCGGGTTAAACATATTCTCTTGATTAAAAATCTGAAATAAAACCGTCAAAATAGCAAAACTCTATATAATATTAATCACTATTTTGCGAAGCCTTTATATTTAGACAACGAGTTCTTAAAACTTATCAATCAATTCTAGCCGTAGAATTTATAAATCAACTCTAGCCGTAGAATTTATAAATCAATTCTAGCCGAGAATTTATAAATCAATTCTAGCCGTATAAGTTATAAATCAATTCTAGCCGTAGAATTCCAATTTGTAATCAATTCTAACCGTAGAACTGTTCTAGAAGTAGAACTGACCAAAATTTGGTCAGTTCTAGGTAAACTGTCTAAAACTGTTCTAGGGTAGAACTGTCAGGATCAGTTCTAGGTAGAACTGTCCAAATCAGTTCTAGGTAGAACTGACCAAATCAGTTCTAGGTTAGAACTGTTCTAGCTAGAACTGACTAAAGGTGTCAGGCTGACAGTTCTACGTACTGTCCTAGAACAGTTCTCCTGACAGATTCTGACAGATTTAATGAGAGGTTAGAAGTGATCTCCACTGTAAACCCGATGCATAATTAATGAGATGAAAAGGCACGCTACGATATTAATTATCAATTATTAGCACTTCTGTACTTTATATAAACATTCCAGCGATCTTATTGTTAATTTCAAGTACATATCTTTGATTTTAGCAGCTTTGAAACTTGGTCATAATTTTGTCAAAATCGTAGCTACTATCCCTTTAATTGTATGATCTTGTGAGAACTGTTATATATTGGTCAGTAGTTACATAGATGTGTTTGAGGTAACAAGTTGTTTGTGAATATATTATACTTGTTATAGGAAGTTACACGAACATTAAAGATGTGAACATTACATAGACCCTAAGTACAGTATAACAGCGAAATATACAAGACGCTTATTGAATTTTGAACAGTTACTGTATTTTTATTCAATTGTTTTCAAATTTTCTTTATACAATACTTTACTGATTCGGTATGTGAGTGTAAACAAGCCAACCTAGGAAGTAATATAGAACCCCATGCACTATTTAGGTGGTACCTAACACTACAGGAGATGACTCTGTAAAAATCTGCTAACGTTTTAATCACTTTGTATTGTTAAGGAAATATTAAGCTTCTTAATGATCGAAAATTAGTGTCTTGTCAAACTGCTATATAACCAATGAAATTTTTCTGATAAAGTGGTTGGTTCAAATTTTTGAAAGTTTTATATTTTTGTCAAAGGGTCAAAATAAACATTTTGTCAAAATTTATGAAAATTAAACGAGCCAAATTAATATTAGTCAAGGTACTGGGTACCACCTTAAGATTAAAAACTGAATTATCTTAAGTGCTAGTATATATACGGCGCCCAATACATACAGGTCTACGAACAAAGAAACTAAGCTGAAGAAAATCTAATTATTTTACTATTAAGTTTGCATGTCTTAATTAAAGCAAGAGGTATCGTTCAATTGTCCATGGGTATATATGAACATGTATGTTGTACGAGTATAAATGTTCAATTGAAGCTGACAAGAAATCAGTTATGGCAGGGTAAGGAAAAGCTGACATCTTCTCAAAATCAAATTATGGCGAACATCGACAGCTAAGGTTAAGATTTACAAAAGGAGTAAAATGAGCTTCACTGCAGTTCGCCTCCGCTGGTTTTATTTCTCAATGCATGTTCTGTATTTATGTACAAGTACATTTACATGCATATATAAACACTCTAGTATGGATCAATGTCTTGCAAAAGGAGCTGTATAACGAAAACACATAATACAAAATATCCAGTTTGACTTATGGATAATCCATTTTGTAAAAAATACAATTTCATTTGATTTCTTTTATTTTAAAGCTTTACGTTCGATTATAAATATAACCTTTATATATTATATTTATATATATTTAACAAGGTTGATGTCGCACATTTAATCTATAAGTTTTCAAAATTTAAGAAAACATAAACTGCACAGCCAAAATATACCACAGTTTATTTGCCCTGTGTGCAATAAAAGTGAATGGCATATTGTCATATGAATTATCTCTTCTTGTACAAAATTAAAATTGTCAGTATTTCAAACAAAACTAAAAACAATTTATACCAAAGTTTTGTGGCGATAGTGTTGTGTACATGGTTACTTTTAAGATCTCATGCTATATGTTTTGAGATAACTTTCAAACATCATAATTATGTTCAAGTCTTATCCACGGTGCAATACTTTAAATTGACACATGATTGGTGAATTAATAATACCAATGATAGTTTAAATATATCCAAATATTTGTATTTTCAGACACTTGAGAAGTTATTTGACAACCAAGGACATTTTACAAGAACAGTTTGGCAAACAAAATGCCCTTGTTGGAGAATGCCTTCGATGTTGAAAAGTTTGGAAAAAGAACAGAAAATGGAAAGCAGACTAAAAATAAAAATGAGATTCACGTGCCTGCATATATAAAGGTATTTCATTTCTGATAGTTGTTTTATTTAATGTCAATTGGAATATACTTATAAATCAATTCTAGCCGTATAAGTTATAAATCAATTCTAGCCGTAGAATTCCAATTTGTAATCAATTCTAACCGTAGAACTGTTCTAGAAGTAGAACTGACCAAAATTTGGTCAGTTCTAGGTAGAACTGTCTAAAACTGTTCTAGGGTAGAACTGTCAGGATCAGTTCTAGGTAGAACTGTCCAAATCAGTTCTAGGTAGAACTGACCAAATCAGTTCTAGGTTAGAACTGTTCTAGCTAGAACTGACTAAAGGTGTCAGGCTGACAGTTCTACGTACTGTCCTAGAACAGTTCTCCTGACAGATTCTGACAGATTTAATGAGAGGTTAGAAGTGATCTCCACTGTAAACCCGATGCATAATTAATGAGATGAAAAGGCACGCTACGATATTAATTATCAATTATTAGCACTTCTGTACTTTATATAAACATTCCAGCGATCTTATTGTTAATTTCAAGTACATATCTTTGATTTTAGCAGCTTTGAAACTTGGTCATAATTTTGTCAAAATCGTAGCTACTATCCCTTTAATTGTATGATCTTGTGAGAACTGTTATATATTGGTCAGTAGTTACATAGATGTGTTTGAGGTAACAAGTTGTTTGTGAATATATTATACTTGTTATAGGAAGTTACACGAACATTAAAGATGTGAACATTACATAGACCCTAAGTACAGTATAACAGCGAAATATACAAGACGCTTATTGAATTTTGAACAGTTACTGTATTTTTTATTCAATTGTTTTTCTTTTCTTTATACAATACTTTATGATTCGGTATGTGAGTGTAAACAAGCCAACCTAGGAAGTAATATAGAACCCCCATGCACTATTTAGGTGGTACCTAACACTACAGGGAGATGACTCTGTAAAAATCTGCTAAACGTTTTAATCACTTTGTATTGTTAAGGAAATATTAAGCTTCTTAATGATCAAAATTAGTGTTTGTCAAACTGCTATATAACCAATGAAATTTTTCTGATAAAGTGGTTGGTTCAAATTTTTTGAAAGTTTTATATTTTTGTCAAAGGGTCAAAATAAACATTTTGTCAAAATTTATGAAAATTAAACGAGCCAAATTAATATTAGTCAAGGTACTGGGTACCACCTTAAGATTAAAAAACTGAATTATCTTAAGTGCTAGTATATGATATCGGGTCCGTTCGCGCCCAATACACGTTCGCACCCTACACGTTCGCACCCCACACGTTCGCCCCCTAGGTCCGTTCGCACCCTACACGTTCGCACCTTTTTTTATTCAAAAACCCGATAAATTTTTAGATGTTTTGTAGATGTTTTTATCAAAATATTTTTATTTTCATAAATAAAAATTCGGGAACTTTTAAATTCTAATCATGTTTTGGTTAGTGTATTGCTATAAATATTTCTTGTTTATTGTTTCATAGTGATATTCAGCCATCATATATATCATACTAGTCCAAACACACATGAGATCAAAGGAGCCAAGTTGTTAAAACAATTATCTTTCATGTTTTTTTATTTAAAATCTTCAAAGTTTTACTCATACCAAGTTAAATACATGCAGTATTTACATCAAAGCAAGTTAAAACAACAATAACACCAAATTAGGCTGTGTATAAATACCAATAAGCAGTAATCATACATAATTATCATTTAATAATTATTCATCAAATCAATTTAAAACAATATTTTATTTAAAAATTCCCGAATATACACAGGTCTATCGAAAATGAGAAACTAAGCTGAAGAAAATCTAATTATTTTACTATTAAGTTTGCATGTCTTAATTAAAGCAAGAGGTATCGTTCAATTATCCATGGAGTATATATGAACATGTATGTTGTAAACGTGAAGTATAAATGTTCAATTGAAGCTGACAAGAAATCAGTTATGGCAGGGTAAGGAAAAGCTGACATCTTCTCAAAATCAAATTATGGCCGAACATCGACAGCTAAGGAGTTAAGATTTACAAAAAGGAGTAAAATGAGCTTCACTGCAGTTCGCCTCCGCTGGTTTTTATTTCTAAATGCATGTTCTGTATTTATGTACAAGTACATTTACATGCATATATAAACACTCTAGTATGGATCAATGTCTTGCAAAAAGGAACGCTGTACATAACGAAAACACATAATACAAAATATCCAGTTTGACTTATGGATAATCCATTTTATGTAAAAAGAAATACACATTTCATTTGATTTCTTTTATTTTAAAGCTTTACGTTCGATTATAAATATAACCCTTTATATTTTATATTTATATATATTTAACAAGGTTGATGTCGCACATTTAATCTATAAGTTTTTCAAAATTTTTAAGAAAACATAAACTGCACAGCCAAAATATACCACAGTTTATTTGCCCTGTGTGCAATAAAAGTGAATGGCATATTGTCATATGAATTATCTCTTCTTGTACAAAATTAAAATTGTCAGTATTTCAAACAAAACTAAAAAACGCAATTTATACCAAAGTTTTGTAGGCGATAGTGTTGTGTACATGGTTATTTTTAAGATCTCATGCTATATGTTTTTGAGATAACTTTCAAACATCATAATTATGTTCAAGTCTTATCCACGGTGCAATACTTTAAATTGACACATGATTGGTGAATTAATAATACCAATGATAGTTTAAATATATCCAAATATTTGTATTTTCAGACACTTGAGAAGTTATTTGACAACCAAAGGACATTTTTACAAGAACAGTTTGGCAAACAAAATGCCCTTGTTGGAGAATGCCTTTCAATGTTGAAAAGTTTGGAAAAAAGAACAGAAAATGGAAAGCAGACTAAAAGTAAAAATGAGATTCACGTGCCTGCATATATAAAGGTATTTCATTTCTGATAGTTGTTTTATTTAATGTCAATTGGAATATACTAGTAGCCTTAACCAATCAAATATTTAGTTATCAATATATATGCATACAGTGTAATCATTTAACATACTTGTTTTCGTTTTTTTTCGATACATTACTCATCATTCAATATATAATAATTTTTACTTTAAACTTTTTACAGCAATTTGTACGTGACGGATTCAAACACAACAAAACAACAAATGGGTTAAAGTGGACCACAAAAACTGCAGCCGGTACAGTACTAAAGTGAGTATTACATGTATCTTATAACAACAATCGAATACCTAGTCCGAGATGGCTTTGACGTCTGAAGGCCTTTTAAAAACTTGCTTGGGCAGTGGGACGAAAGAGCACACTCCTTATAGAAAACATAGAAATTGCTGGCTTAGACTTGACGCGGCACATTTATTCAAAGTTAAAAAAAATCATATACCATCCGATTCCTCATTCAATGATGTTGATACCGATTGTTTATGGTCGTTCTATTGCGTCCAAGGAATCGTGGTACCTACATGTTGCCAAACCAAACAAAAAATATAGCAATGTCCGGATGGATGTTATGTTGGTTTTTTTTTAAAAATATTTTGTTATCAAATCAAATCAAATCAAGTATACGTTTCTGCCTTTTATGAACTGTATAGCCCGACTTTCAATTAACAGTGTCCCCTGTATGCAGCCTAGATGCACCTATAGTGACAATCCTTTTTTTAAATTTAAAGCACAAGAAAGACTAGTCCACATTTGTTTCTTTCTGTATGTTTAAAGTAATAATAAACGAACTATGAATTTAGGTCCAGAATAAGGAAATTGATGATGAACATATTCTTATATTCATAGATGCAATTCTGAAGAAAATAAAGCAATGTCAGAGGCGGTTTTGATTTATGTGAAGGGCCAGCATCAAACTGTTGAAGAGGGTGTGATCAGGTGTAAGTACATCTATAGCTGAAGCACTTATACTTATGTTTTTTAACAATCGTTAGAGGATCAAAGTTACCTATCCAATGCGTTTTATCACTTGTTCTGTTTTCTTAAACTTATGATTATATGGTGAATTGGGAATTACGTTTTTTCAAACGACACCCCTTCCCAAAAAAAAAAAAAACATTAAAAATAATAATAAATAAAAAAAGCGCTTAGTAAAAGCAAAAGAATGACTCGATCTTCCCAAAAATCCTCCAAGAATATCAAATGGCCGTCCTGTAATTTCCTATCAAGTTATTAAGAACATATCTCTATATGCCTTTTACATGTATAAATTACTTGTCTGAGAAATGTTTGCATTTTTGCACACTTCAGCGTGATTATCGCGCCAATTTATGACAGTATCCGATTTGTTTCTTTACCCGAATTGATTAATTGTCATTACTCCATCGCTTTTTTTTCAATTCTGAGTTGTGGCACGTGACCGTCATTTGGTTAAAAAGGTCCGTTTCAAACTTGAAGTAAGGTGAGATTTGGCTAGCTCCGTGTTGAAGGCATCACTTTGATGTCGAGATGGTAAACAGCAATAGAAGCGCCGGTCCTTTCCTTTTTTATTTTTTTTTCAAGTTTATGTACTCAGTTTTGTCATGGGTTGACACCCATATCTTTTCTCAGTATATGCATGTTCGAATATCATTGAGAATTTTCCAAAGCTGTCTTTGAAAGCGTTGTTTGTATCTTAACTTTGAAAAAAAATCTTCAATTATAAATCTAAAGGTTTGCAGTGTTTTTTTACGAAACAATTGTACACACCATGTATATGTATATATCTGATATCATTTCATTGGTGGTTATATCTACATATTTTAGAATTAAAATCAAAATTCATATAAAAAAGAAGATGTGGTATGATTGCCAATGAGACAACTCTCCACTAGAGACCAAATGCCACAGAATTTAACAACTATAGGTCACCATACAGCCTTCAACAATGAGCAAAGCCCACTACGCATAGTCAGCTATAAAAGGCCCCGAAATGACAATGTATAACAATTCAAACGAGAAAACTAACGGTCTAATTTATGTACAAAAAATGAACGAAAAACAAATATGTAACACATAAACAAACGACAACCACTGAATCACAGGCTCCTGACTTGGGACAGGCACATACATACAGTATGTGGCCGGGTTAAACATGTTAGCGGGATCCCAACCCTCCTCAGTTTGTTTATCAATGAGTAACATGTATGGACCTATCATTCAAACTGTACAGGTTTTCGAGGCGTTATTTTGTTATTTTTTTTTTATTTCATTTAGGCTTTAGCAGTGAAGTATTAATTTTAGGTTTGATATTTTCACAGTTATTTTTGTTCTGCAGGTGGGATTGAAACGTATTTCAATTCTATTAAACAGAAGGAGATAATGGAGTTAACAGGGAAAAAGGAAGAACACAATAGAAAAATGGTTCTCTATGGCCGAAAACACAGGGTATGTGCTGAATTAACACTTGAGAATTTTTAGTCATCTGGATTAGGAATAAACATCGGTTATAGTTATTCTTAAGATAGG
This sequence comes from Mytilus coruscus, assembly GCA_017311375.1. Taxonomy (NCBI): domain Eukaryota; kingdom Metazoa; phylum Mollusca; class Bivalvia; order Mytilida; family Mytilidae; genus Mytilus; species Mytilus coruscus. Next base: position 7,301 of record JAASAO010004202.1, on the reverse strand, counting down.
AATTTCAATAAAGATTGATTAAAGACACATTGTAACTTATATAACAGTAAGGAGATGTGTGACGCTTTTAAATTAGACAACTATCCACCAGAGTTCAAATGAATTAAACGTAATCAATTTGTTGTAGACGGTTTGATTAAGAGATTTGAAGGTTCATGTAACTTTCCCATATAGTATGGTTCATGGTTCATGGTTTTCATCTGCATATATTTTTTGGTAAATGAGAAAATTACCATTTTAACAAATTGCTTACTCAGAGACGGGTCCGGATTTTTTCGGAATAAAAGGAAGGCGTTTTTTTAATCTGTTAAAGGTGGCGGACTCATTTTACCCTTAAATCCCCCATTTTTTTTTTTAATCCGAGTTAAGGGACCCTCATGATACGCCTATGCTGTATATGAAAACAACTGTACAAGGTACCAATATTTAATTATTCGTTATTTATAGCGATTTCAATTTCGTTTTTGATAGTAACTTAAATTCTTATTTCACCATCTTCTGAGTTTAACATTTAAGGTATACATATGTGTCTTGATTTTTTTAGAAACTTATCAACCGAAGAAGAACCCTAAAAGAAAGGAAAATTGACCCAAAGGAGGAGGAAAGATTCATGAAGGCATTGGAGATTGAAACCATGTCCTCAGAAGATTCCGATTCTGAGGACGATTCTATCTTCGTTACACGTCCTCTGCCGTGGGTCTCGACAGAGTTTAAACAGCTGATACAGCGTTTGGATAGAAAGTACGATCGTACGTTAAATGCTCAGGGGAAGAGATTAAAATCCAAAAGAACAGTCGGGGAGCCATCAGATAGACCGTGTCCCAAAAAGCCCAAGGGACTGGAGTGGATGTTTGGCTAAGGTGATATGGAGTTTTGACCATCAGTCATTTCAGATACATGTACTAATAAACATTTTGGCATATATATGGACTTGTCTAACTTATAACGACGAATTAATTTGAACTTTATGTTGCCGTCTTGTTTTATTTTGTTGAATTGTGTTTTAATTCAGTTTCAGCTAAACATGTAAAGTACCACGGATCATTCTCCCTTAATTAAGTACCATTTTATATGCTTGGTGTGATGCGGGTGGGGTCGGATTGACACGCACGCGACGCACTCAAACATATTTTCACTTTTGTACACAATTGTTTATTGCAGATATACAATTTCTTTATGTTTTCAATCAGCAAGACTTTTTGTAAATTTTTGTTCACTTCAAGTATTCTTTCAATAATGTATATGTTTATTTTAAAATGAAATGTACCATGTGTATGATTATGATTTGTTTTTCATTTGTTTTGTCTTATTATTTTTTTTCCCTAAAGCTATAAATCAATTCACCAAATTCATTACATTTATATTCGTGGTTTTTATAAATAGATTTGCTAATCCTGGATGCCCCTTCTCAAGAGGAACAGGGGAAGGCGAATAATGTACATGTCATCAATACGCTGACTGCTCGAAAAAAAGAAATCTTCGTAAATTTAAAGTAAAAAAATAAATATATAAATATAAAGAACACGTGTTCAGTTTGCCTAGATTTTTATTTAATAAAATAAGGTTTGATCAGAATGTGAACCCAAATATGTAACACTTCTTCACACATGTAGCTATTTGAATGTGTATTAATAAAGAATATGACCACATAAAATGTATTTACGTTATTATTTCTACTTGTAAATAATTAACGGAATCGCTTGTTTCCCGGGGCTTCTTGTGTAAATAAGAAAAATATAATTTCAGAGTTTTAGATTGCAAAATGTACTTCTTGAGTATTGGGACTATGATATAGGTGTGCTGCTCGATGTTGGTGTTTATTGTTGCAATTTCGTGATCCTAATTGTTTGCTTATTATAGCTCATGTGAAAATGTTCTCAGGGCAGTCTTTTCTAAGATTTATAGTCCAGAGTCTTCTGATTACTGATTGAATTACCTTTTGCTGAGTCAAAGTGTCAGTGTCTTTTTCAACGTTTTTTAACGTTTAGAATATGTGTAGCAAAATGCAGCTCTTTTTTTTTTTACCTCATTACGGAACAAAAAAGGATCAATGACATAAAGGCATGTAGCAAGTCATGATACACCTGAAGATAATAGGCTTGAAACTTTTACAGCCATATGGTACAGCAAATTTGTGCATAAGGTTATGGCCTAATTCTCGCTTAATCATCTTTATAAAAATACAAACAATCGTGTTAATTGTGAATCTTGTAGATTTGTAAATCATCAAACTATCAACATATTTGCATACACCCTTTCTTCCCCCTTTTAACGCTTATAGCAATCGAAAAAAAAAAAAAAAAAAGAATTAACAAACAAAAAAAGGAAGAAAAAAGTTACTTAGAACATTTGGAACAGTTTATTGCGGGTAATAAATTGATATAAATTATAAATTTAATGGCAATTGCATATGAATAATTTTCAAATTTACAAAAATTTAACAATATTTAATTTAGTATATAAAAAGTTTATTTTAATTATTGCATTTGTAAACTTTAAATTTAATTCACAGTAAATGGTTTAAATCAGAAAAATAAAGACATTTGTTATGCTTTAAATTTCTAATTTTATTAAATTTACTTAAATTTTCCGTAAATCTAAATTTATCATTTAAAGAGGTTTACTGCAATTTAAAAGAAAATAAATTCTAGATTTATACAACTTTAAAAGTATATGTAAATTGGGTTTATTCTTAAAAGTTTATTGGTCATATTAAACTTAAAGTAAATACGTGTAAATAAGATATTTACAAATGGATTATATTAATGATAAATTTTGAAATTTTAAATATATATTAGCTTTTATATGGATTTAATTTTCTAATAAATGCATCATTTCATGTAGTGTTGCCACAAGATTGCAACAAAAAGCTGCAATGTTTGTAGGAGGTTTTCAGCTAACTGCAAACATCTGCAAACATTATTCAAAGGGTTCCTGCAAACTTTCTGTTTGCAGCGAACATTTCAGTTCTGTATGGAAGTGCAAATGGGGCATGGTGTCATATGGACACATATTCTTGTTAAGAACAAGTATAAAAAGAACATATTTTTGTCAAGAGTTGTTTTTTTTTGTACAGGTTAGCCAACTAAAATTGTTGCCAGACAGGATACCTTATTATGTTGGAGTTCTTTATAATATGTAGAAGTTATTGTTTTCAAAACAAATAATAATATTTGTCAATGGACATTCGGCAAACAGTAATCAATCAATCAACTTACAGAGATAAATTATGAAATGAGTTTTTGCAGAAAGTTCCCATGTAAGCTATTGGCCTCTGAACTTTGTTTTACCAACCAAAATAGCTACTTACAAAAACTATAAATGACATTTATGGATTTTTCTAGATGCACTGGCTACATGTAGGAAGCCTAGCTGGCAGAATAGAGACAGTTATAGATGGATATGTGTGGCAGGCTGATACTACTGGGATCAAGGCAGCGTGGGGTGCAGATGATCACCAGTCAGGCCTTACAAAGTTTAAAGTAGCAGTAGGAACAACTCATGGTTAGTGTTCATTTAAAAAATTATCAAACACCTTTTTAGTCTCAAGGTAGCATTTTCTCCTAGGATGTGGTAGGTCATTGGGTTCATGCCTAGCCAGGTCAAATCAAAGACTTGAAAAATTGTATTTGCTGCTTCTGTGCTAAGCATGCTGTATTATGAGTAGAGCAAAGACTGGTAGGCTCGGGTCAGAATAATGTGTCTGCGTAGGGAGATGTGAACTAGCAAGTTAAATATCTGGCTATGTGCGTCATTCTTGTAAAAGACAGGATTTATATCACAATCCATCATCATCATCATTATTATTCTGTAAAAAGCTCTATAGAGCTTATGTTTTGTAGTTTGTAACTAAACTGAATCTAAACAAAGCTTTCGTTTCTTATATCATCATCCACTTTTGAAAATTTTACAATCTTTTAAAGCTGATTTCATGTTTCAATAGTTTTCTAATAAAATAACACAACTTTCAAACTTAAGGAGAAGATATAACATAACTCAGATACCGGTCAGGCTATGCATAATCATCAGGCACTATTAATTATGTGTTTTGGCATTACCTACTTTTTATTTGAGATGATATTATCTGTTTTATTTTGCCTGTCTTAAAAGTCACACTAGGTGAGACTTATAAGTATAGTATTTCCTAGGAGAACAAAAGCATGTATATATATCCCTGACCTGATATTAAAATTGACTTAAGATAATTATGAAATAGTCATATTTTTGTGTATTAAGGTGGCACAGATATCATGTCTTGGACAGCTTTTGGAACTGAGAAGGATATATATATACCTGACTTGACACTACAGCTGACAGACCTGACAACTTACACACCAGTGTATTATGTCAGTGTAAAGGCAGAGAATGGAGCAGGAAAGGAAAGTAATCCTGTCACATCTACACCTATTGTGGTGGTAGATGAAGACAAACCAGGTAGGAGACTTTAAGTATAAAACTTGGCACAGAATTTTGTTAATCATATTCCTGTATATGGAAGCATGGGGTGTTTCATATTCATTGTGTCCATTCCTATGTCAGTCCTTTCATTATTTTTATCAACACCTCATACATAGCTGTCAACTGACCTGTGTTCTGCGGGTCACACAAGAGAATTTCCCCCTTCACACAGGATTTTTTAAATACCCACAAGGTATTCAAATAACCTGGGATTTCAGAAAATGTCCTGCTTTCACCCCTATTTCTGACCTGTATTGTTTCCTGGGTATTTAGAAGTCAAATATACTTTCGGTTTTCTCAGCGTTTTTCCTTTGAAAAGGTAAACAATTGAAATTAGAATTTGCTTATTTACCGTGCCAATGATAGCTATCAAAACAAAACATTACATTTTATTGAAAAGTAACAATTCTGGGATTGTTTGTTAATTGTACCCCAGAAAGGTGAAGTCAGTTAAGCTTGACATACAATTCTATGTCCTGATTAAAAGATTGCTGTTTGCAAATATCCTCAATCCTGTAAAAATCATTTTAAAACAATTTGAACTTTTTATACATTTCTGTTTGTTGGAGAGAATAATTTTGTTATCATTTAAATGTAAAAGCTTTAAATCAAATCCATATGCTCTAGATATAACACTGAAAGGAAACACACTAACTTCTTTCTATTTATCTTCCTCCTGTGTATAGGAGTACATTAGCTATAATTGATTTCTAATTACATGTATAGCTGGGGTTTATGACATTCATTAATAAAAAGAAGTAAACTCATGTGAATAAAACAATAAAAGGGCATTGCTTTAGAAAGATATTTAATTAATGACAAATATTTATTATAAAAGTGATTATTTTAAGGGAACTCAGTGGTACATGTATATGTTATAGTATATAAAAAAACCTCTCAACACTAAAATTGGACCGAAAAAGTTTGTACGCATTATGACCTGACATTTTCTTCTTCAATGCAGGTTATGAGCTGCATTTTCAGTTTCAGAGGTTGACAGGTATGCTCTTAATAACTTATTTTTGAAATGTTGAAATATATTTGGACATACTGAAATTGTAAAACTCTCATTTTTTGTTTTCATTTAAATTATATTAATACCCCTGCAAACAAAGTTTTTGGAGGGTATATTGGAATAACCTTGTCCATCCTTAACTGTCTGATTTACTTACTTCAATAAACTTTAAGTATTGCTGTGCAAGGGGTATCTTTTTGTGACAGTAAGTAATATTTTTACTCAAGTGGGTAAAATTGAAGTAATTGCAAGTAAATTTCAGTAATTGTTTAGTAATTCCTAGTAATTTTTCATTAAAAAAATTATTAATTTAAGAAATATATAATTACTAAGTAATATTCTTTATGAGTCGACTTAAGACTTACTGCCCAATACGCCCATTGGCGTGTGGGGCAGCAACGAATTTTCTCCACATCTGTCTGTTTTGTGCCATCTTTTTCAAGCTCCCCAAGTATGTTGTAAATTTGCCATCTCAGACATTCCTTATGAGTGTTGGGGTAAAAATTGATAATAACCATGGAGAATACTGTTTACATTAACTGGGAATACAAGATATTCAAATATTCTTAGAATTTAATCAGGTAATCTGTTGCTTAATAATGTATGCTCATATATGTTTCTTTGCGTCAGCTTTCATGGCACAATTGAAACTTTTGTAGAGATTACTTTATAATCTAATTGAGGCCAATATCAGCGATCCAGCTTTTTATATTTTTGTCTCTAATTGTTCAATGTGATATGGTTTGTATAAACATTTGTTTACAGATGTAATGATTGTATTTATCTCTATAACAGGTTTGGTGATAGATGGAGCTGAAGGTACCGATGGTAATACTTTAGTACTTAATGAAGATTTAGATTATCAGTTAGACTTTTCTACTACCACACTACAGTTCAGTGGTTTTGAGAGTCATTTACATGGAATTGTGAACTATGAATGGGCAATAGGAACAACTCCAGGTGGAGAGGATGTAATGTCTTATACTCCTCATGGACTGGTACATTCTGAAGAGGAAGATGTTGTTGGCAATGGTAAGTTATCATCCCACAGAGTCCCTACAATAGGTACAACTCCAGGTGGAGAGGATGTTATGTCCTATACTCCTCATGGACTGGTACATTCTGAAGAGGCAGATGTTGTTGGCAATGGTAAGTTATCATCACAGAGAGCCCCTACAGTAGGTACAACTCCAGATGGAGAAGATGTTATGTCCTAAATTATACTCCTCATGGGCTGGTACATTCTGAAGAGGCAGATGTTGTTGGCAATGGTAAGTTATCATCACAGAGAGCCCCTACAGTAGGTACAACTCCAGATGGAGAAGATGTTATGTCCTAAATTATATTCCTCATGGGCTGGTACATTCTGAAGAGGCAGATGTTGTTGGCAATGGTAAGTGTAAGAATGTGTCACCTTTAGGATTTACATTCTTTCTCAGATAAAAGATAATTTAAAACAAATAGCTGTTCAGGAACATTTTTTTTATGATCAGCTATTCATTACAAGGTTTTTTGAAAATACAATATTTTAAGAAAATATCTTTATAAATTGTAAATCATCAGGAGCATGCACCATATACACATGTTTATACTCAACTTTACAGTAGTGTAGTTTGCCTCAACAAAGTTTGAGTAATTGGGCATTGACTTCATCATAAGTGACAGTACTTGTTTATCTATTAATCATATAATATTTTATGTGCAGATCTACATTCTGACATACTTGAGATAAGATATATTCAAATGGGTATGACAATCTCCTGTGAAAAGTAGTCACTTTGACCTATATTTTATGGTTCATTAATCTTTTTTTTTTGTAAAGTTCAAG
>JAASAO010002339.1:0-16796 GCA_017311375.1 Mytilus coruscus | reverse complement strand
GAAAAGAACACCGTTAAAGTACCTATCTTTCACAGATGATAGCGGATATGTTCCTAATGTCGTAACTACAGTTCCGTCCCCTATTCTCGAATTTGATCTACCAAATTAGACTTATTACCGGGTTTGTACTAACATGAGCAACACGACGGGTGCCACATGTGGAGCAGGATCTGCTTACCCTTCCAGAGCACCTGATATCACCCCCAATTTTGGTGGGGTTCTTGTTGCTCAGTCTTTTGTTTTTATGTTGTGTGTTGTGTACTATTGTTTGTCTGTTTGTCTGTTGGTCTTTTTCTTTTTTAGCCATGGCGTTGTCAGTTTATTTTCGACTTATGAGTTTGAATGTCCCTCTGGTATCTTTCGCCTCTCTTTTCGAACAATGTCACCATTAAAAACAATGTCACTTCACGAAGAAAGAATTTATGCAAATATTCCATATACTTAATTCAACCAAGCTTGTCTAGGGTATTCACCCTATAGTGTTGTAAAATGATAGTTTTACAAGAAATTCATTTGAACTATATTATTATTATTGTGGTTCTTCATGAGGCAATGCAGAGATATCTCAATTGCAATCATATCATTGCAAATGAATAATAACTTTTAGAATTGCATTGAAATGAAATTAACCGTTGCCCGTACCCCTTTATCTTGAGCTTTATGGTTACAATTGTTTCAAAAATATATAAAAAGCGATAGAAGGAATCGCCAAAATGCCACACAATACAACAAACCACATCAACCACAAACACCCGGTTCCTCCAAAATAAAACCAAACATACAAACAAAAGGCAATTAACAACGAACAACAAATTATCCAGATAAACTTGAAATTATATGGTATCTTTACGTGATTCATGATTAACATATAAGTAATCAGTCCAAAACTTGCAACAATTGGTAGTGTCCTATATAATGAACTCTCAATAATGTTCAGGGATAGTTATTTAGATTAAAAGAAGGTTAGATTAAAAAAATCCACATAAGAATATAAAAAAATTCATTACACATTCAAACTAAATATCATCGCAAATCTGAAAGTATGGCTGAATACAGAGTAATATTATTTAGTTCATTATAGACTATATGTCCGTAATAAGGTGAGTACATACCAAGTACAACGAATCCCTTATGGTATTTGCAATTTATTCAATTAAAAAAAAAACATCTGGAGAAGCCGTGTCTATGTTATTTAGAAATAACCATTTAAAAGGTCCAAAAACCCCTCTGTGCGTAGTCAAAAGTTTAGAAAAATGATTCATGAATCAGATTTGTCATTCTAAAGTTATGGGAATTCGACTCTCAGATAATAAAAGTCATTTGTGTACCAGCTCTAGTATGCTTTAATAAAATTACTAGAAGCTTTTACACTGTTGGTGGAATTTGGGAATGTAGAATCGCCTTTGATTTTGAAAATTAATCAGGTTTATCATTCCAGAGTTTTGGTACTTTGAACAGTCGTATTTGACGCAATATTCATACTCATAAATATCTTTCTATGGAGTCAATGGAATTGCTTCTGATTGAATGCATTCTAGATATCCTATTTTATGCCTGCAACCATTTCAATATGTACAATAAGGGCGTGTTATGCTTTTAAAGCTGTGCATCCCAATCTTCCTTGAAACTACGGATTACAAACCTGATTTCTGCCTTTCGAATTTATAGTCGAATGTGTTTGTTTGTTGGTGCTTAACGCCATTTTCTGAGATCTTGGCTTCCAGTTTGCTTTGTTTGAGGTAGCGGTGGTACCCGAAGGAAACAATCAACCTTTGCAGGAAACTGGCATTCCTTGACACGAGCGGGCTTCGAACTCAACAACTCAGGTTGACAGGTAAGTGATCACTTTAAATGAACTACCTTAGACACTCGCGGCCCCATTTATATGAATTGTGTCAAGTGTGGAGTTTTTAGAGTAAAGCCTTAGTTTTACTTTAAAGCACGAGTATATGGACTTTCTTTTTAAAGAACTTTCTTTATCTTATCAAAATCTTCTGAAATGTATTGAATTATTGTCTATAAATAATGTCAGAATATTTGTATGAGTACCAAATATTCATTACTAAACCAATGTGTAAAAATTGTGCTGTTTAAAAGAACAACATTCAGTTTATCAACAGTTATTCATTTTTGTTTAAAGACTAGACAAGCAAGCCATCAAGTCTTGATTGATCTGGTGCTTGCACTGAATACTAAGTTTCCACTAACAGGACCATACTTGTTTTGACTTATCTCCTTAGAAGTAAAATGCCATGTAGCTGTATATAAATCTAGGAGCTTTGATCACGTAAACGGTGTCACATTGTGATAGCTTACTATTTTCTTTCACTTGTAACTGATCAAGAACACAAAATACAATTTTTCTATGATATTAACAGTTGATTTCACCATAATTTCTCTTGTACGTATACTGTTGTTTTATAAAGTAAAAGAGAAACTTTGTAATTTATGGCAAGTTGTATAACATTGATTTCATAAACTTACAGTTAGACATTCATAAATGTGAATAAGCTATCTATTCTTGATTATTGAAAGGTCAGTTGAATACAGCTTTGCCAAATGAGTTAAACCATTTGTCTGCATTGCATTCACAATGTTCAAATTTAGGGTTACACCTTTGTTATTCCATTACCAAACTGACTTAGTAAAATGTATAATTTTACTTACATTTACCACATTCTGTTGCTCAGTTTTAAACCAATACGGATGAAATGCCTATTCAGAGTGTATGATTTTGAGACGCAGTAATTCAAATAATAATCAAGCTGATTTGACCGAAGAAAAATATAAACTTTTCTTATAACTTGTCGTCAAGTGAACATCCTCCGTTGTTCACAATTTTTTCAAGCCTTCTGTGGAACTAATGAACTAATTACCTGAATGAGAGTTTGGTGCTTGCATAGTATGAGAAGTATGGGAAGCTTCAATCCACTGTCAATGAGACAGATCTCGCTCCGTTTGGAGTTCTTGTGATTCCTTCATGTTTTGTTTTACCTTGATTTGTATATTTCAAAAGTATATCATAGGTTGAATATCGGTATTCTAATGTTTTCTCCAATTGTTAGATAAAGGGAATCGGGTTTTCTGCCATTGAAAATTAATTGAAAAAACTAATGTTTATTTTTTAATATTTAATGTATTTTAGCTTTAACTGTTACTTTTGTTTTCTTTGTAAAAACAGGACAAAAAACAACCAACGTGCATTCATTTCAAATAGCATTTGCACATTTGGAAATTGTTTTTCGCATAATCTGGATAAAAATCAAAGCAAAAAACTAAAAATCCGAAGGCATTAAATATATAAGAGCAATACATCAAAATATGCACTATTGATACAATGCTAAAAAGACAGTAGAGGAACACATCTTCAATGAAAAATTCATTATGAAATTAATTGTTCTGTCAACTGCAAAAGTTCATTTCATATACACGCGTTGGGACACAAAGCCAAAAGGACATATACCTTGTATTTAATAATAAGCTAGTTATAAAATCAGCTTCACGACCATTTTCTTAAAAAAAAAATCCTGTATCAAGTCAGGAATACGACTTTTGATTTCCAGTCGTTCAGTTTTTGTCTCGCCTGCAACAAAAGTCGCAGTATGCCAGACTTAGGTATTGCAATCCGGCGGCGACGGCGACGGCGTTAACTATTTTGTTTAAAGCTTATATTTCATAAGGTAGAAGACCTGGATGTTTCATACCTTGTGTGCAGATGCCTTTTGTTACGAAGATTCCGTCTGTCATATGTCCATTGTCCTTGACCTCATTTTCATGGTTCAATGACTGCTTGAAAAAAATGCAGTTTTTTGTTAAGTGAAATACTCACTTATTATGAGTAAAAGGATAATTTTATTTGGTATATGAGTTCCTTGCGGTCATCTCAGTACCAGAATCTATGACAAACGAGACGATTCTAATTTTGAAATTATGAATTTTTTCCACACTTTAGCAGCAATGTACCAACTTCACTTGCATATGGGATATACATTTCCCACTTCATTCGGTATTCAAGATCTTGCAGCTGCTACTCAGACTTTATAAAACGTCACCAGTGTCTGAGCAAAAAGTTGATGAACCAGGGTAAGTCAAAAACGTAAAAAAATTCATCGGAAGATACAAAGACCTTGTTGATGAATATTCCGTTTATAGTATATATTCTAGGTACTAACATTGTTCATCATCTAAATTACGTGTTTTTTTTATTTGTCTTTGTATACTTTTAACCTTTACTGTTTAGTTCATTTTTGGTAATATACTTTTGACATGGCTCGGTATTTATACATCCCGCCATTGTGTTATTGTGTTCTTGTCAGTTTTGTATTCTTGTCTTTTTATTTTTGCGTATGTACTTTGTCTATAGAGTGTCTATATGCCATTTGTTTTTCTTTGTTGTAATAGTTATTTTTTTATAGTGATTAAGATTAAAACACACTGTTGAGTGCTGTACTCAAGTTTTTGATATTTTTATCTATTATGTCTGATTGTTTTGCTTACACATTGTTGTCAATATAATGGAATTCTATGCGACTGTCATACAAGTGAGAGGTTTAGCTAGCTATAAACAAGGTTCAATCCACCATTTTCTACATAACATAAGAAAAACCTGTGTCAAGTGAGGAATATGACAGTTGTTTTCCCTTCGTTTGATGTGTTTGAGCTTTTGATTTTGTCATTTGATAAAGGACTTTCCGTTTTGGATTTTCCTTGGATTTCGGTATTTTTGTCATTTTACTTTTTGCAACATCTACATGTCCATCAGGCAGGGTTCACCTGACCTCGACTTCATTCAATGGATCAGTGAATAAGATTAAATTTACGTGGTCAAGTCCGTATCTCAGATATTATAAGCAATAGGGCCACTATATTTGGTGTATAGAATGATTTTAAGGTGTACAGACTGACAGGTTTTATCTGACCTTGACTTCAATTTCATGGTTCATTGGACAATGTGTAGTTTTTTGGTTTGGTCTATTTCTTAGGTTCTATTAGCAATGACCACTATATTTGATCTATGGAATGATTGTAAGGTGTACATGTCTGTCTGGTATGGTTTATCTGACCGTGACCTCATAGAATATCAATAATTATAAGTTAATGTGATACTTGTAGTAAAACCTTCATATTATACAAAGTAAAACAGGTGAGACATATCAGCCGTATCGTTAGTTTTGGTTATTACTATGTACATATATTATCCAAAGCACCAAAAAAAAAACAAACAAAAAAAAAACAAACAAACAAACAAACAAACCCAAAAAAACCGTCAAAAATCAACATTGCCTTGAAAATATGCACCCATGCAACGCTTAGCCGTAGCACAGTTTAAATGATTTTACCTACTGGAAATTTACCAGTCTGGTATGTTTGAGAATTTGTACAGATAAATGTATCATTATACCTCCGCATAAAAAAAGTAAGGGGTATACTGTTTTATCTCTGTCTGTCCGTCCGTCCATCCATCTGTCCGTCAGTCCGTCCGTCCGTCCGTCCGTCCCATGAATATTTTTCGTCGCATCTTTCTCAGGAACTACATTACGAGGATTTCAGAAATTTGGTTTCAGGGTTTATATGAATCAGCCATACCGTGTGATGCGTTTTCAGATTCATCACTCAACAACTTTCCTGTTTACCGAACACTAACATCATTTTACACATGACATCATTTTCGGTAAATTTTTTCAGGAACTACCTTACAAGGAGTTCTGAAATTTGGTTTCAGGGTTAATATAAGTCAGATATAGGTTGCACTTAGTAAATACAGTTGTTTCTCAAACCACCAGATTGAGAAAATCCTGGCCCTTAACAATGATGACTCAGCATAAATTCACAGTTTATACAGTATACATAGTTTACTTAAAGCCCTGAATGCATAATAAATTCATAATATAAGCATATTAGTAATTTAAATTGTTTAGAAGTGCTTATATTTACTCTTCGCAGTCATTGAAACTCATAGATCCTTCCTGAATATTATTGGTGGGGTGTTTTTATCCTGTCGATAACCCAAAATTAAGCCGTAGCACCTAAATGTGCTATTTTGTGACTGCCGCATAAAAAAATACAAGCTAGAAATACAAAAATACTGCAATAAAACTAACAATAGTGTGTTCTATCCTAAGTATGCACTAAATATTCCATATAGTTATAAACAGCAGAAAAAGTTAGGAAATTTGAGGCACCAGGGGCAAAAAACAGAGAAAAATGCCTACCCCTGGTTCATAAAAAACAAATAATTTGCCTTGTAAATGCTATGACTTTATCATTTTAAAGGTCTTTTGAGCACAAACCAATAACTGTACTTGGAAGATATGCAAAATCAGATGTTAGCAGTCATTTCTATAAAACTTTTAGTGAATTCATACATCAGACTGGTATCTTCATACATACAACTTTTGCAAATATGGCTTTGTTTAAACACTTCTAGTTCAAATATTTGCTTAATTATGTTAAATATATGGTAAGAGATGATACTGTTGTAACAAGATTTCTAAACTGACCTTTTGAGGCAGTAATTGTTAACTTTCATTGACAAATAGGCATACAGTAAGATGTGGACTGGAGACAGAGGCAGGATTGGATACTTTATATAATCTTGATGTTGGAATGATTAGCTGCTAAAATTTACATTTATAGTGTTCTGAAATGCTTTCAATTTGTTATCAAAATAGTTTAAAACAGGCTCTAGACATTTTATGTCAGAAAACATGCTCATAGGGTAAGCTTGCAATAATTAAAGTCTTGTTTTCAAATCCTTTAAAAAAATGATACAAGGGTGGGGGTATAAAATGTACTGTAAAAGAAAACTTAGAGTATATGAAGTGATTTCTTTGAGGCTATAATTCTGATGAATAAGTATTGTTGTGAGAAAAGAGTTTTAAAAGCTTTCTATTGGAATAAATGTTAGTATAGGTTGCACTTTGTAAATACAGCTGTTTCTCAAGCCACGCCTCTTTGGGAGATATATAATATTCATAGACAATTAATTTTGTTTATGTACTGGTTCCCGGATATGATCTCTATGTTTCATCTCGTAGACACATAACTTGGGAATGTTACCAGTAAATATAAATATTCATAGTGATCAAGTTAAAATCTGTGGAAATCCTAAAATCAAGGTATGGGTACCATAGAATTTTAATGTAAATTTAAACTCATAGAAGTTCGGGGCATATAAACGTTGAAAATATGCCGCACAGCCCTATATTTTGACCTTTGAAAAAAATAGTAGTGCATATGAACTTTTTATTCTAGGATATAATTTTTTTCAAAACTTCACAGTAAAAGTGGTACATTTTTAGCCGTGAAAGGAGTTCCTATGGGAAATTGCATTGTTGATATTTACAGAAATGCAACCTATACCGTGTGATGCGCTTTCAGATTCATCACTCAACAACTTCTTGTTTACCGAACACTAACATCACTTTACACATGGCATCCAAGTTGAAAATTTTCGTCACATTTTTCTCAGGAACTACATTACAAGGATTTCTGAAATTTGGTTTCAGGGTTAATATAAGTCAGCTATAGGTTGCACTTTGTAAATACAGTTGGTTCTCAGACCACGCCTCTTTTGGGGAGATATATAATATTCATAGATAATTAATTTTGTTTATGTACTCGTTCCCGGATATGATCTCTATGTTTCATCTCGTAGAGACATAACTTGGGAATGTTACCAGTAAATATACATATTCATAGTGATCAAATTAAAATATGTGGAAATCCTAAAATCAAGGTATGGTACCAACGAATTTTAATGTAAGTTTAAACTCATAGAAGTTCGGGGCATATAAAGGTTGAAAAAATGCCGCACAGCCCTATATTTTGACCTTTGAAAGAAAAAGTAGTGCATATGAACTTTCTATTCTAGGATATAATTTTTTTCAAAACTTCATAGTAAAAGTGGTACATTTTAGCCGTGAAAGGAGTTCCTATGGGAAATTGCATTGTTGATATTTACGGAAATGCAACCTATACCGTATGATGCGCTTTCAGATTAATCACTCAACAACTTCTTGTTTACCGAACACTTACATCATTTTACACATGACATCCAAGTTGAAAATTTTCGTCACATTTTTCTCAGGAACTACATTACGAGGATTTCTGAAATTTGGTTTCAGGGTTTATATAAGTCAGCTATACCGTGTGATGCGTTTTAGATTCATCACTCAACAACTTCCTGTTTACCGAACACTTACATCATTTTACAAATGACATCAAAGTTGAAAGTTTTCGTCACATTTTCTCAGGAACTACATTACGAGGATTTCTGAAATTTGGTTTCAGGGTTTATATAAGTCAGCTATACCGTGTGATGCGTTTTCGGATTCATCACTTAACAACTTCCTGTTTACCGAACACTTACATCATTTTACACATGACATCCAAATTGAAAATTGTCGTCACATTTTTCTCAGGAACTACATTACAAGGATTTCTGAAATTTGGTTTCAGGGTTTATATAAGTCAGCTTTACCGTGTGATGCGTTTTCAGATTCATCACTCAATAACTTCCTGTTTACCGAACACTTACATCATTTTACACATGACATCCAAGTTGAAAATGTTCGTCACAGTTTTTTTCAGAAACTACATTACAAGGATTTCTGAAATTTTGTTTCAGGGTTTATACTAGTCAGCTATACTGTGTGATGCGTTTTCAGATTCATCCCGCAACAACTTCCTGTTTACCGTCAAGTATTTGAGCGGGGGTATCATCAGTAGCTCACAGTTTCGCTTGTTTTATCTATTTAAATGACGAAGCACTGAAGACGTATAATTTTTACACTTCACTGAAATTCAGTTTAAAAGCAGCTGTACAAGGACTCTAATTAATCTGAAGTTCAGAAACTTTATTAATAGTACAATACTCTACATATTCCAGGCAGACGTATGTTAAACAATTATATTGATAGTATTTCTATTTAACCAGGCTTGTTGTTGGTTGTTTAATTTAACGCAATTTTGTCCCAGGTAAGAGTTGTCTTATTGACACTCTTCCTACATCTTGTTTATTACTACCTGTAACGTCTATGTTATATAGGAACCTACGCTTTAATAGTGTATTGATATTGTGTCATAGATCAAACTTATTCGTTCAGTGTATGTTTACTTGTTTTTGTTAAAATGTCTTTTTGATCGAGTCAAGCCATTTAAATTGATATTTTATAGTGTGTCTTTTTATGTTGTAATGTTACACTACTGTCTTAGGTTAGGGTGAAGGTTGGTGCCCGTTAAAGCTTTGTAACCTGCTGCATTTTTATGCACCTTTCCTAAGTCAAGAGCCTGTTGTTCAGTGGTTGTCGTTTGTTGGTGTGGTTCATAGGTGTTTCTCGTTCCTCGTTTTTTATATAGATTAGACCGTTGGTTTTCCTGTTTGAATTGTTTTACACTAGTCATTTTGGGGCCCTTTATAGCTTGCTGTTCGGTGTGAGCCAAGGCTACGTGTTGAAGGCCGTACTTTGACTTATAATTGTTAACTTTTTATACATTGTGACTTAGATGGAGAGTTGTCTCATTGGCACTCATACCACATCTTCTTATATATATTGATTTCATAAACCCTTTTTTTATAGTTTGAATCATATGAAACATGCTTACAGTTGTATTAACAGATTATGTTTCTAAAGATGTCAGTATTATCATAAAGGACTAGATTTATGAATTATCAAACCTTACTGGAGTTACTGAATAAATAATTGATGTTGCCCTGTCATGAGTTTCATAAAATTACAAAAGTTATAATTAATAATTTAAGTTTGAACGTATAGGGAGGGTTTCTTGACGTTCTCATTTAACTTAAATTGCTATAAATCTGTGACTTTGACCTGCCTGATGGACAAGGTAATAAAAACTCTTTAAAGAAAAAAAGGGAAAACATATATGTTTATTTATTTAAAAAAATAAAACTGGGGAAGAGGCGTTTTTTTTTGCTGCTGTGTTTGTCTGTTTATTTTCGTTTTTTTAGAAGGGCTTATATTCCCCATGTCTCTTATTAAGATAGATAAGCAATAGCATAAGCTTTTAATGACTGTTATCACATCTGATTAATTCTTTCTGCTTTGAAAAACTTTGAAAAATTAATTTCGCGATTGCGTAAATTGTTGTATTGATATTAATTAGCGACAAGTTCGTTAATTGAAAAGGGGGCAGAAAAATCTAAGGGACAATAAACATTAATAAGTAGTAGAAAAACCGACAACGCCAAGGCAAAATATCAAAACGACGAAATGACAAACAATCAAAAAATATAAATGAAAACATTAATGCCTGAGCAACATGAACCCCGGCAAAACCGTGGGTGTTATCAGGTGATCGGAGAAGGTAAGCAGATTCCGTTCCACATTTTGCTCATGATAAGTGTGAAAAGTCTCATTTGGTGATGAAAAATCGAGGGAAAGAGGACGTTATTGTGGTACAAACAATTGGGACAAATTCATGGTCATTTGCGACACATATATTACTTAACGGTCAGCTAACTCGTGATGGCGTAAGTAATATTTTCGAAGGGATGACTTGTGACTTACCCCATGGAACCCTTGGTTCAATATCTTCTTAGTCAGCAGCAATCCTCTATCAAGGAAATCATGATAAAATATCGTATCAACTGGGAGAGATAAGCATGACATGTTGTAAGGTCTGGAAATTTAACTAATGTTAAAAAAAATCTGAAAAGCAAATTCAGTGAAGAAGGTAAGGTGGGCAACTCTGTGAAGTATGATATTGATACCACCAATTGTTATCATAAAATACATATATCAGATGGACCTTTAAATTTATCGTTCAGATGAGATAATGAGTTTCCATTTTGTCATACGCTAGGGTCATCAGCAAACAGTATATACAGAAAAGTTGTATCATAGGAAGAAGTAAAGAGATACGAGTTAGGGACTGTTTATATTCACGTCTTAGTTATAACATTGAAAACAAGACAAAATATGTTCAAGATAATATAGGATTCTTAATTGGCAACAATTCTTATGAATATAATTCATACATATACCTAGTACATCAAAAAAGAAGTGCATTGGTCGAATCTGGAAAACAACCTCATCAAAGATACCAGTCTTAGATGCCATACTCTACATAAGACTCAGAAGTGACGCTCGTTTCAAAGCAGTTGGATCGATAAATCAAAATCTTTTGCGAGAAAAACATTTACATTCATGAGTACGATATCTTATCAAATTACGAATAGAAGAAAGTGTGAATAAATAATGAATAAAGTAACTTTTTTTGTTCTGTGTTTTGTTTTCAAATTCTATTCAACTGTCCTTACCATGCCTCATTTTATTACCCTTTAAAATAGTGAAATGAGAAAATCAAATTAACGTTAAAAATTTATATTTGATGCACTTTACTCATATAAAATGACCAGAAAACATGGTATAATCATGTCCATAAAGATCCCCTGAAGAACGTGGTTGAAGGACATATATTCGATCCCCTTCCTCCAATTCCAGTATAACCTGAAGAGATCCCGATGAATAGGTATCATAAGCAGCATGGCCCCTTACAATTCTTCTGTTGTTCTTCATCAGTTGCAGTTCGAGCCACTGTGTTTTATTACCTTTGACGAAATTTACTGCAAATTCGTAGGTCCCATTGAGTGGAACCGTAAACACTCCGGTATTTGAGTCGTATCCACTCCCGATGTTTGTCGTAATAGCATTAAATTTAACTACGCTGTTAGATCTTAAGGTCACTGAGTCTGTGCGTGGCTTTAAACGTGCAAGAAATGCCGTTTTTTTTAAGGTTTCTTCTTTTTCTAAAAAAGAAAAACCGATTTCATTATAATTTTAACAATTGAATATTTAGGATATCTTAAAAAATGACAGTTGTAAAAAAAAAATATATGATCATTAACAGGACAGTGAGTGCAAGATAAAATTTGTTTTAATGTAAGGTTATTCGTATCATGATAAGTTTTTCTTTGCATCCACCTGGTTTTCACAAAATATAGAATTATCTTCGAGGACGGTCAAAGTGATCTCTTTGTACAAGGTCCGTGTTGTCTTTGTGAGCCTGTTTTGTCTAATTATCCGTGCGGATCTAGTGGAAATCTTTAAAATTTTGGATAGTAACTTTTTATAGAGATAATTACTTGTATATTAAGGAAATAATCACTCGAAATTTCCATTTTAACGGGAACCTGCGCGTACAAAAAATAACTGTTTTAGAATATGTACGTGGAAAAATTAAGCCTCCATTTTGCTGGAAGGCAATTGCGACAATAAAAATGATCTGTTTGGATTGTGCAAGTATTAAAAATAACCCTTTTTGATTTGCACGTTGAAGAAATACCTAGTTGTTGTTCGGTTAAAATGGCGGCGGCCACACGATTTGGTTGCAGTCCAATTTAGACGTATTTTACAGCTAAAAGACTAAAACACAAAATATACACCAAAAGTATCATAACCTGCATATTTAGTTCAGTATAATAAAAAAAATTAAGACTGTAACACGACGGGTGCTACATGTGGAGCAGGATCTGCTTACCCTTCCGGAGAACTTGAGATCAACCCGGTTTTTGGTAGGGTTCGTGTTGCTAGTTCTTTAGTTTTCTATGTTGTGTTCTGTGTGCTGATGTCTGGCTTTTAGTTTTTTTTCTTGTTTTGATTAAGCGTTGCCAGCTTATTTTCGAGTTTTAATGTCCCTTTGATATCTTTCACCTCTCTATTCCTAATCAAGAGTTAATATCAAAACTATCATACTTGAAAAGGTTATTTTCATTCGGTTTTATGGTCCTCGGGAATTAGCTTTTCTCGATTTAATAATTTTTTCCATCAATTTCTGAAGGAGTCAATAGTTGTGTAATATTCCATGACGTTGTAAGCTAGCATTGTCCTTTAACTTCACGTTCCGCTATAAAGATGATGTCCTTTTACTGAAAAATTCAAAGGTTGGTGACTATGTTGAACGCATCTATCATGTCTATCCCATCGAACTTGAAATTAAGGATACAACAGTTTAGTTTGCCTAATATCTTGACTTACATTTAGAAGATGATCACAACTGTACCTCAAAAAAAGATGAGCGCAGCTTCTAAATTGTGAATATTCCATTTCTGGGTAGCAACATTCATGCAGCGCTTGCTTATTCATACCTAGCAGTTGATACGACATTACATACCTTGCATTTCCAATCATGATCTCCTGGATATAAGGTTGCTGCTTACAATGAAGCTTTTCAAGCAAGAGTTCCCAGTGGTAAAGTTGAACTCATCAGTTTGAAAAATTTACGTACGCCATCTCGTATTGGTTGACCTCTATGGAATATATGTTTCACAGATGACGAAGGAGATGTTCCAATTGTCGTAGCCACAGTTCTGTCCTCGAACATGACTTACCGAATAAGATTTATCACCGGATTTGTACTAACATGAACAACACACCAGGTGCAACGTGTGCAGCAGGATCTGCTTACCCTTCCGGAGCACATGAGATCACCTTCGGTTTTTGGTGGGGTTCGTGTTGCTCCCTCTTTTCTATGTAGTGTTTTGTAGACTGTTGTTTGTCTTTTCGTCGTTTGTCGATTTTTTTTCCATGGCATTGTCAGTTTGGTTTTGACTTATGAATTTGACTATACCTTTGATATCTTCTGCCTCTTTGTTTTAAACAGGCGAATCTAGGACCCAGACATGATATAGTCTATACTTCTTTTCTTATGTTGCGCGGAGAAGATTAGGTATATCAACGCTAAATGAATGTTAATATCAAGTTTTACCGAGCGTATCGTCGATCAAAATTGTTAAAACGTTAAATCAAGAAACAGTACTTTTGGTCTTACGATAAATATCTGCAGTCATATAATCAACAGTTTTGATATAAAATTAATTTCAGAAATGTTAAAAAATACATATTTGAATGAGGGTCTGATTGATGACACAAAGTGACAATATGTACATTTTCGTTTCAATTAAGTTAATAGTTTATGAAAATATATATCAAACATACTTCTAACGTTGTGCTGTTACATCACAGTCTCATGTTATTTTTAATATGTCTGTGCAAAGTCTGGAGTTATGTAGTGGTTGTCGTTGGTTAGTATCTGACATCTTTCTTTGTTTGTTAATTGTTTTGTCCTAAATCAAACCTTTGGTTATCCCGTTTGAATTGCTTTAATTTCCATCTTGTCAAGTTTATATTGTTGTTTTTTCCACAATAAGTTTTCTTTCGTTGTTGGAGGCTGAGGGTGACTTATAGCTGCTTACATCGAGATCATTTGACTATACTGGATAGTTGTATCATTGACAATCATATCATACCGCCATATTTCTTTTATACTAACCTTTTCCAGATGTCAGAGCATTAGTCTCTGTAGCGGAACAATTTTGTGTTTTCATCAGGACTTCATACGTCTTCTCCATGTTCACTCTTAGTTCAGCTGAAATGAGTTTGTTAACTTATTAGCCGATGAAATACAAAAAACGCCATTGTAGAAAGAACAGAACATAAAACAATATCCCCCCCCACCCAAACCATACTTAAAAAATAGAAGACGACATGTGAATGGCAAACTAGGGTCTCCATCGATAAACAACAAGGGAGTAAATGATAATTATAGTTCAACAATATTGAGCATGTTGTTTGTAATTTGATTTTTGCCAATCGCTTTCTAGGAGAAAACTCTTATTTAAAATATAATTTGTCTAGTTTCCCCGCATGCACACTTGCCCGATATATTTATTAAGTAACAAATGTTTTTTTGATGAAATTTACGTAATTTTTAGGTAAAAATATAAAACTTTACAAGATTTTTTTTTCAGCTGCAAGAACATGAAGAAACATGTACATGATTAAACTGATATTTATAAAATTGAGAATGGAAATGGGGAATGTGTCAAAGAGACTGTAGTCTTCAATGCAGCGAGAAATTCCCGCACCCGGAGGCGTCCGTAAGCTGGCCCCTAAACAAATATATATACTAGTTCAGTGATAATGGACGTCATACTAAACTCCAAATTATACACAAGAAACTAAAAGTAAAATAATACAAGACTAACAAAGGCCAGAGGCTCCTGATTTGGGACAGGCGCAAAATGCGGCGGGTTAAACATGTTTATGAGATCTCAACCTCCCCTATACCTCTAGCCAATGTAGAAAAGTAAACGCATAGCAATACGCACATTAAAAGTCAGTTAAAGAGAATTCCGAGTCCGATGTCAGAAGATGTAACAAAAGAAAATAAACAAAATGACAATAATACATAAATAACAATAGACTACTAGCAGTTAACTGACATGCCAGCTCCAGACCTCAATTAATCTGATTGAAAGATTATGTCTTCATCATATGAATATCAGGCACAATCCCTCCTGTTAGGGGTTTAGTATCATACCATCATAAAATATATGAGAAGAGCATAACCCGTGTCATGCCAACTGGTTTTTAAATAAATGTGTTTATTTCCGATGCAAAGACCCTATAAGTGAATCAATATTAAAGCCAAAATATGCAATCTTTAATGACCTTTTATGTTTACTTACCATGCAATGTAGAATAAGTTATAGCTAGTACCAATCCAGAAAACACCAAACATACAGTCAGTGTCAGTAATAAAAATTTGAGCCATTGCTTCCACGACAGTGTAAGTTCATTGCCCATATTAAGCCTCTCGTAGGAATGCTCGCATTCTAATATATTGCTTTCTTCACAATCCTCCATTTCTATATTCTGGGAAGCCATATATATTCTTTCACTATTATATAATTTTTTAAGTTATAAACGATTTCCCCCCAGCTTCCAATTAATATACAGTAACAATAAGGAAGTACTACATATTAATCAATAAACAAGTCACCATGTACGTTTGGAGTAGTAATTTGAATAAAACAAGTCCCCGCAAATATGCCATGTAAAATAAATCTTAGTGTCATATGGTATGTGCTGTACATAATATTTTTACTAATGGTAAATACCCTAATAGAGATACTCCTACTTACAGGAAGTTCGTACATAGAAGAAGTTGAATTCTTGCACTCATCAAGATAATTTTAAAGTTACCGTTTATTTTTTAAATTTACATTTGATGATACGGTTGTTATGTCAAGAGACATAATAAGTCACCATCGGAGAAATTTCAGGATTAGCTTTGTAAGGTATTAATAGACCGACATGTCAGTAACAGATTCATTGATCAACTTGGCTGTATATGAAAAACCAATTTTAACTAATCAGTCAGGATTCAACTTTCGTCAAATTATCTCCCTATTACGTATCCTAATTTTTCAATCGTAGAAATGGAAGCTATTGTAGGGATGACACGCTGTCAATTTAGCTCTTGAAAACTAACAAATTTATCCCCATAGCATCATTACGATCCTTATATAATAATTGTATTTTAAAAGATAAATGAATTTTATAGCTAGTAAGCATCATTTTATGTAGTTTAGGCCTTTAGTCAACAAAAAATCTATTGCCTGATCGGGTGTCAGGGGGATTTTTCGAAAGTTAAAAAACACTTAAAAAATTCTTATTAAATATTTCGTTGTCCACAAGTAAAGCCTGTCGTCAAGTAAAGATTTGTCATTCAAATACACATACTCTGATGTTATGACTCATTAGAAAGTTATTTCACTTGACCCATATATTTCATTTTTTTTTAGTACTGTGAATGTTATTATGTCAATCTGTACCCTAAATAAAAAAAAATAATAGAATATGAAGCGAGATGATGTATAATTTTTTTTTTGCTTTACACTTTTTCAAGACAAAATAGTCAACTCAAACACGCCTGAACATGAAAGGGGTACTCGACTTTCTCTCTTCGATGAAATCATTGTTCAGTTT
>JAASAO010001903.1:0-60356 GCA_017311375.1 Mytilus coruscus | reverse complement strand
ACACTTAGTGATGGAAATTTTTTATGATCCTTTGAGCCTAGTATGCTAACAAGGCAAGATTTGCTAGGTACCTATATCTATGTTGCTGCAATGTGGTCAATACAAACATGAAAATCATAAATGCATATAAAAAATTCCCATAACTAGACAAAAACAAATTACTTAGTCTATATATACTAGTGAAAAATGTATAAAGAATCTTAATTGAAATTGGATAGCTGTTAAGATTACTGTACCTATAAGGCTCTACATCACATCCTGGGAAATAACAGAATTAAAATAAGTCATATGAATCTTCAAATTTCAATAAAGTTGAATGTGTTTTTATACTTGAACAGCTAGGTTTTACTATAAAGCAAGTGTACATTAACTTTCTTGTAAAGAAAATCCATCACATTAAAATCTCCATAAATGATGAACTGCTATTTTTGAGACATCATCCCATGGAAGATTTAACTGATGTTTTAAAGTTGGAAAGTTTCTGTTGCTTGTTTGATTGGTTGAAATTGTTTCTGTCAGAAGCATTATCAGTCTCCCAATCTGATGCTGACTGCTGTGAGAGTTCAGTTGTTGTTGACAGAAAGGTTAGCTGTGAGTCTAGATCTGAAAACACAAAAGCATACATACATACATACATAAATCAGACTGTTAGTTTTCATATTTTTACTTTTCTTATTTTGGGGCCTTTTATGACTGAATATATATGCAGTATGGGTCTTGCTCATTGTTGAAGGCCACTATGTCACTTGTTCTCATTGTTGGCAATCCTACCACATTATTTTTATATTTCATATACATGTATACCACTGACAGGAATTAAAATTGACAACTTTTTTGCCATCCTTGGTGGCCATCTTGAAAATGTTTGACATCAGAAAATCATCCACATATTGTCATGATTGTGCTCATCTTTTCATTAAAGTTTCATTTAAAAGATAACACCAGTTATCTCAGTAAAGTTCAAATTTTGTTGAAGATGAAGAAAAATGCAAGTTTGGACAGAACATTCAAGCATGATACAGCTCTGAATTTGTAATAGGATTAAATATTTGACAAAAATAAGTTTCTAACACAGAATAAATATGGTATATCTTTATATAGTTTAATAGATTCAGCATATCAGAGAACCCCAATATCAAATTGAGATTTCAAATTTAGTTTAATTTTGGACCCTTTGGCCCTCAATGTAAACCCAATTTCATAACAGGGCCCAAAACCAAATACAGGTTAGATTCAGCATATATAAAATTATTGTTGAAATCAAACAGTTAAATTGTGGACCCTGTTTGAACAAACTTGAAAACTGGGACCAAAATCATAAATGTATCTAAGTACATATTTATATTCAGGATATTTGATTATTTCTGTATATCAAAGAACCATACATTGCCCTAATTAGAGTTCAATTTTGTTAAAATTAAACTAAGTTAAAATTTGGACCCTTTGGACTTTAAAATGTGGACAAATTTGAAAACCGGACCAAAGTTAATAAAATGCTCCGCTGGGCGCAGCTTGATACGACTGCAGAGGTCGAACCCTGAACAGTTGGGCAAGTATGGACACAACATTCAAGCTTGATCCACCACTGAATTTGGATTGTGATTAAATATTTGACACAGCATAGGTTTCATACACAGAATGAATGTGGTCTAAGAACTTAAAATTTGTAATTTACCTATTCAAACCATATCATTATTATTTGCTTTTATATATAAATCAGAAATAACCAATTTAAAATCATGAAAATGGAAAATTTTAAAGAAAAAGGAAAAAAATCCCCCAATTTGTTGAACCCCTTATGATTAATCACCCCAAACTCAATCCCAGCCTTCCCTTTGTGGTATGGTACCTTGCAGTACAATTTCAGAGAGATCGATACACTTGAACACAAGTTATTGTCTGGAAACTAGAAAATGCTTGTTTTTGCCCTTTTTGCCCCTAATTCCTAAACGTTTAAGGCAATTACCCCAAACTCAAACCCAGCTTTCCTTTGTGACATGGAACCTTGTGGTACAATTTCATAAATATCCATACACTTACACACAAGTTATTGTCCTGAAACTAGAAAAATGCTTGTTTTTGCCCCTTTTGGCCCCTTATTCCTAAAATTTTGAGGCAATTACCCCAAAATCAATCCCAGCCTCCCTTTGTGGTATGGTACCTTGCAGTACAATTTCAGAGATCCATACACTTGAACACAAGTTATTGTCTGGAAACTAGAAAATGCTTGTTTTTGCCCGTTTTTGCCACTAATTCCTAAACGTTTAGGACAATTACCCCAAACTCAAACCCAGCTTTCCTTTGTGACATGGAACCTTGTGGTACAATTTCATAAAGATTCATACACTTACACACAAGTTATTGTCCTGAAACTAGAAAAATGCTTGTTTTTGCCCTTTTGGCCCCTCATTCCTAAAATGTTGAGGCAATTACCCCAAAATCAATCCCAGCCTTCCCTTTGTGGTATGGTACCTTGCAGTACAATTTCAGAGAGATCCATACACTTGAACACAAGTTATTGTCTGGAAACTAGAAAATACTTATTTTTGGCCCTTATTCCTAAACGTTTTGGGCAATTACCCCAAACTCACTTTACAGCTTTTCCTTTGTGATATGGAACCTTGTGGTACAATTTCAAAAGATCCATACACTTACACACAAGCTATTGTCATGAAACTAGAAAAATGCTTGTTTTTGCCCTAATTCCTAAAATTTTGAAGTAATTACCCCAAAATCAATCCCAGCATTCCCTTTGTGATATGGAACCTTGTGGTACAATATCAGAGATCCATACATTAACACACAAGTTATGTCTGGAAGTTACAAAATGCTTATTTTTGGCCCCTTTTGGCCCCTAATTCCTTAACTGTTGGTACCATAACCCCAAAATCAATCCCAACCTTCCTTTTGTGGTATTGAACCTTATGGTAAAATTTCATAGAGATCCATTCACTTAAACTAAAGTTAGAGTGCGAAAACCAATGTGTCTTCGGACGACGACGCCAACGTCATACCAATATACAACCGCAAAATTTTTTCCTGTCGTATAAAAATCTAAATTATAACATTTGCATTTTGTATATCAAAGAACCTCAAGAATTCAATTTTGTAGAAATAAAAAAAAATTTTGGACCATTTTGAAATCAATGTGAACCAATTTAAAATGGAGCCCAATTGCAACATCTTAAATTTAAATACATGGTAAGATTAAGGAAATATTTGAGATCCCCAAAAAGTATTTATTTCAATTTGTTCTTGTCCTAAACCATTTGTGTAAACATGCATGAACTATTTGCCATTGGATATTAGCAACCAACAACCAATCAATTAATCTAACAGGTGAAATATCTTCAAAAGTACCAATAAAAATCTCCCCCTTTTATATTTGAAATGGAATGTATGAACAGTTCATTGGTCATTGTTAGTTATTGAATGGAAACTATAGGAGCCGCCAAATATAGTACTACAAATTAAATTAGTAAAGTGATTTTTCAATGGGAAAACCAAGTTAACAAAGACATGTTCAATAAAACTGATGTAGTACATGTATAATTATTATATAAGTGATTACATATACTTTGCATGATTACCATATTATACAAACAGTTAAATTAATATACATGATATATTAGTTAATAATATCTTACCAATATCTTCTTCTATACGTGTATTTAGTTTGACCTGGCTATTGCCACTTTTACAAAAACTCATCTTAATTGAGCATTGCTTGCATAGCCCTACAAATAAAAAGTGTTAAACTATAAAATAATTGTTCAATTTTGTTTTACTTGAAATAAAATATATCAGACAGGAAATGTAGGGTAGTGTAGCATCACTGTGCATGTAGTTTAAATGTATTTTTTCTTTTAAAAGGGCTCTAGAAGTAATCTACATACATGTACATGTAGGGTACTAAAATAGAACTTTACAAAAGTTTGCAATGCTTTTGATTTTTAGTCTCCATGGCCTATTAGTTCATTAAAAATATTATTCTCTGGATAAAGTTGTCAAGTGTTACATGTACAGTATGCTGTATGTAAAACATGTATTTGTATGAGGCTTTTCCAAGAGATAAAAGTTCTTTAGTAGACAAAGAGCTGAACAACTTCCAGTAAGAACTGAAAATATAACTTGGGGAAGGAATAAAACCTGTCCTGCTACATATAAATGTTGAACATGTTGAAATAAATTTAGATTATTATCATGATTATGGCCCAATCTGATGCTGACTGCTGTGAGAGTTCAGTTGTTGTTGACAGAAAGGTTAGCTGTGAGTCTAGATCTGAAAACACAAAAGCATACATACATACATACATAAATCAGACTGTTAGTTTTCATATTTTTACTTTTCTTATTTTGGGGCCTTTTATGACTGAATATATATGCAGTATGGGTCTTGCTCATTGTTGAAGGCCACTATGTCACTTGTTCTCATTGTTGGCAATCCTACCACATTATTTTTATATTTCATATACATGTATACCACTGACAGGAATTAAAATTGACAACTTTTTTGCCATCCTTGGTGGCCATCTTGAAAATGTTTGACATCAGAAAATCATCCACATATTGTCATGATTGTGCTCATCTTTTCATTAAAGTTTCATTTAAAAGATAACACCAGTTATCTCAGTAAAGTTCAAATTTTGTTGAAGATGAAGAAAAATGCAAGTTTGGACAGAACATTCAAGCATGATACAGCTCTGAATTTGTAATAGGATTAAATATTTGACAAAAATAAGTTTCTAACACAGAATAAATATGGTATATCTTTATATAGTTTAATAGATTCAGCATATCAGAGAACCCCAATATCAAATTGAGATTTCAAATTTAGTTTAATTTTGGACCCTTTGGCCCTCAATGTAAACCCAATTTCATAACAGGGCCCAAAACCAAATACAGGTTAGATTCAGCATATATAAAATTATTGTTGAAATCAAACAGTTAAATTGTGGACCCTGTTTGAACAAACTTGAAAACTGGGACCAAAATCATAAATGTATCTAAGTACATATTTATATTCAGGATATTTGATTATTTCTGTATATCAAAGAACCATACATTGCCCTAATTAGAGTTCAATTTTGTTAAAATTAAACTAAGTTAAAATTTGGACCCTTTGGACTTTAAAATGTGGACAAATTTGAAAACCGGACCAAAGTTAATAAAATGCTCCGCTGGGCGCAGCTTGATACGACTGCAGAGGTCGAACCCTGAACAGTTGGGCAAGTATGGACACAACATTCAAGCTTGATCCACCACTGAATTTGGATTGTGATTAAATATTTGACACAGCATAGGTTTCATACACAGAATGAATGTGGTCTAAGAACTTAAAATTTGTAATTTACCTATTCAAACCATATCATTATTATTTGCTTTTATATATAAATCAGAAATAACCAATTTAAAATCATGAAAATGGAAAATTTTAAAGAAAAAGGAAAAAAATCCCCCAATTTGTTGAACCCCTTATGATTAATCACCCCAAACTCAATCCCAGCCTTCCTTTGTGGTATGGTACCTTGCAGTACAATTTCAGAGAGATCGATACACTTGAACACAAGTTATTGTCTGGAAACTAGAAAATGCTTGTTTTTGCCCTTTTTGCCCCTAATTCCTAAACGTTTAAGGCAATTACCCCAAACTCAAACCCAGCTTTCCTTTGTGACATGGAACCTTGTGGTACAATTTCATAAATATCCATACACTTACACACAAGTTATTGTCCTGAAACTAGAAAAATGCTTGTTTTTGCCCCTTTTGGCCCCTTATTCCTAAAATTTTGAGGCAATTACCCCAAAATCAATCCCAGCCTACCCTTTGTGGTATGGTACCTTGCAGTACAATTTCAGAGATCCATACACTTGAACACAAGTTATTGTCTGGAAACTAGAAAATGCTTGTTTTTGCCCTGTTTTTGCCACTAATTCCTAAACGTTTAGGACAATTACCCCAAACTCAAACCCAGCTTTCCCTTTGTGACATGGAACCTTGTGGTACAATTTCAAAAAGATTCATACACTTACACACAAGTTATTGTCCTGAAACTAGAAAAATGCTTGTTTTTGCCCCTTTTTGGCCCCTCATTCCTAAAATGTTGAGGCAATTACCCCAAAATCAATCCCAGCCTTCCCTTTGTGGTATGGTACCTTGCAGTACAATTTCAGAGAGATCCATACACTTGAACACAAGTTATTGTCTGGAAACTAGAAAATACTTATTTTTGGCCCTTATTCCTAAACGTTTTGGGCAATTACCCCAAACTCACTTTACAGCTTTTCCTTTGTGATATGGAACCTTGTGGTACAATTTCAAAAGATCCATACACTTACACACAAGTTATTGTCATGAAACTAGAAAAATGCTTGTTTTTTGCCCCTAATTCCTAAAATTTTGAAGTAATTACCCCCAAAATCAATCCCAGCATTCCCTTTGTGATATGGAACCTTGTGGTACAATGTCAGAGAGATCCATACATTAACACACAAGTTATGTCTGGAAGTTACAAAAATGCTTATTTTTGGCCCCTTTTTGGCCCCCTAATTCCTTAACTGTTGGTACCATAACCCCCAAAATCAATCCCAACCTTCCTTTTGTGGTATTGAACCTTATGGTAAAATTTCATAGAGATCCATTCACTTAAACTAAAGTTAGAGTGCGAAAACCAATGTGTCTTCGGACGACGACGCCAACGTCATACCAATATACAACCGCAAAATTTTTTCCTGTCGTATAAAAATCTAAATTATAACATTTGCATTTTGTATATCAAAGAACCTCAAGAATTCAATTTTGTAGAAATAAAAAAAAATTTTGGACCATTTTGAAATCAATGTGAACCAATTTAAAATGGAGCCCAATTGCAACATCTTAAATTTAAATACATGGTAAGATTAAGGAAATATTTGAGATCCCCAAAAAGTATTTATTTCAATTTGTTCTTGTCCTAAACCATTTGTGTAAACATGCATGAACTATTTGCCATTGGATATTAGCAACCAACAACCAATCAATTAATCTAACAGGTGAAATATCTTCAAAAGTACCAATAAAAATCTCCCCTTTTATATTTGAAATGGAATGTATGAACAGTTCATTGGTCATTGTTAGTTATTGAATGGAAACTATAGGAGCCGCCAAATATAGTACTACAAATTAAATTAGTAAAGTGATTTTCAATGGGAAAACCAAGTTAACAAAGACATGTTCAATAAAACTGATGTAGTACATGTATAATTATTATATAAGTGATTACATATACTTTGCATGATTACCATATTATACAAACAGTTAAATTAATATACATGATATATTAGTTAATAATATCTTACCAATATCTTCTTCTATACGTGTATTTAGTTTGACCTGGCTATTGCCACTTTTACAAAAACTCATCTTAATTGAGCATTGCTTGCATAGCCCTACAAATAAAAAGTGTTAAACTATAAAATAATTGTTCAATTTTGTTTTACTTGAAATAAAATATATCAGACAGGAAATGTAGGGTAGTGTAGCATCACTGTGCATGTAGTTTAAATGTATTTTTTTCTTTTAAAAGGGCTCTAGAAGTAATCTACATACATGTACATGTAGGGTACTAAAATAGAACTTTACAAAAGTTTGCAATGCTTTTGATTTTTAGTCTCCATGGCCTATTAGTTCATTAAAAATATTATTCTCTGGATAAAGTTGTCAAGTGTTACATGTACAGTATGCTGTATGTAAAACATGTATTTGTATGAGGCTTTTCCAAGAGATAAAAGTTCTTTAGTAGACAAAGAGCTGAACAACTTCCAGTAAGAACTGAAAATATAACTTGGGGAAGGAATAAAACCTGTCCTGCTACATATAAATGTTGAACATGTTGAAATAAATTTAGATTATTATCATGATTATGGTCTATAAATTGATTTTTTTAAGCAGAAAATAAATATATATTGTACCCTGGTTAATAGCTTGAAAATTAAAGTTATGTCCATAGCTGACAAGGACATAAATATTTTGACCAATCTAACCCTCGGACCTTTGCTTTTTATAATAAAATTAAACAAATGGACCCAAGAAAGAACAATGTATATAAGGATATATATTATGTGTTTGCACTTTACCGTAGGAAATAAATAATATGTCTTAGAAACAGGTCAGGTGTAAAAGAATATTCACATGCCCTTCAACCCTCCCCTTTTTAGCTCACCTGACCCAAAGGGCCAAGTGAGCTTTTCTCATCACTTGGCGTTCGTCGTCCGTCGTCCGTCGTCGTCGTCCGTCGTCGTTAGCTTTTACAAAATCTTCTAATCTGAAACCACTGGGCCAAATTTAACCAAACTTGGCCACAATCATCATTAGGGTATCTTGTTTAAACAATGTGTCCGATGACCCTGAAAACCAACCAAGATGGCCGCCATGGCTAAAAATAGAACATAGGGGTAAAATGTAGATTTTGGCTTATATCTCTGAAACCAAAGCATTTAGAGTAAATCTGACATTAGGGAAAACTGATTATCAGGTCAAGATCTATCTACCCTGAAATTTTCAGACAAATCTGACAACCTGTTGTTGGGTTGCTGCCCCTGAATTGGTAATTTTAAGGAAATTTTGCCGTTTTTGGTTATTATCTTGAATATTATTATAGATAGAGATAAACTGTAAACAGCAATAATGTTCAGCAAAATAAGATCTACAAATAAGTCGTCATGACCAAAATTGTCAGTCGACCCCTTTAGGAGTTATTGCCCTTTATAGTCAATTTTTAACAATTTTTCGTAAATTTTTGTAATCTTCTGCAAAATCTTCTTCTCTGAAACTACAAATTTAGCCATACTTGGCCATAATTATTATAAGGGTATCTAATTTAAAAATTTGTCCGATGACCCCGCCTTCCAGCCATCATTGCTGACTTGGTTTAAAATAGAACATGGGGGTAAAATGCAGTTTTGGTTTATATCTCTGAAACTGAAGCATTTAGGGCAAATATGACAGGAGGCAAAATGTCATCAGATTTAGATGTGTCTGCCCTGAAATTTTCAGACGAATCCGACAACATGTTGTTGGGTTGCTGCCCCATAGTTAGTAATTTTTCAAAAATTTTGCAGTTTTTGTTATTATCTTAGATATCATTATAATATCTAATATCTAATACAATTAATTATGATTTTAACCTTATTTTACATAATTTCCAAAGCATCAGTAAATACAGGTGAGCGACACAGGCTCTTGAGTGCCTCTAGTTTAATCTAGCTAATGTATCAAATGTTGGTCCCCAAATTTTAGATTGACTATTAGGAACAAATGAAAATAGATTGTAAGATTTGTACCTGTTCCTACTGGAATAACTCGTCCTGTATACAGTCTATTATGAAAGGGTGAAGATCCTTGGTCAGCTTTGTCTTTGCTGGAAGAGGGTTGGACAGGATGTTGACATCTTACTTGACTATTATGTCAATGAATTCCATAAAAGTCCTTGTACTTCGAGCATTTTCGAAGACAAGATGATGTAAACCACTCCTTGTCTTATTGCCTGTTGGAAATTCAACACCATAGTTTTCAGAATTATTCAGACTTCTGAGATGAATGGTAGTCTGTATCTGTATGAATATGTTTGGTTACCAATGCTGGTTTCAATACAATGGTAGAGAGAGTGTCGTTGATTTATTGATGGTGCGCCAGAGCAGTTAATTTTGACACTCTCAATCGCAATTCTGGTGCGAGCATATCCATATGCATAATAGTGTCTTCAAGGTGGTTCCACTCCTCACGTTTTTACTAAGAATGATTTAGAATATTTTTGTTTTGCTCGTTGAAATCTAAAACACTTTTGCTGTTAATGGCCTTATTTTTCCAATCAATATTTATCATGTTTATTCACTAAATTATTGTCTGGTAAATTATAAATATTGTCATGATTGTCAAATTTCTTGAAGTAATCATTCTTTTGGAAATGCTATTTTGGTGCATTCAGATATTTTAAATAGTTTGTAATATGCAGATGTATAATGCTGGGATAGCCCACATGCTCCTCCTAGATGATTAAAGTCGCAAACTTCACTGTAGACATTTGTCTGCCAAACCATCACTGGGAGCTGACATGTTTGAGATCTTACCAAAGGGAGATAAGTCAATGGAAGAGCATAAAAGATGGACTCCTGGTTTCAGACAATTTATTGATTTTGCACTTGCAGTACAAAACGTCTTATTTCATTTTTAGACAAATTGATTTTACTTTTTCAAATGATTTTATGAGCCATTTTATTACCAATTGTGTTTAGAATTTAATTAAAATCAAAATCAAAATGTGTCTATTTGGGACTAAAATCACCATTCTTCCAAGGCATACATTAACATTTAATTGTCATTTGCCAAGCTTAATATTTTGTTTTGATATAAAACATACCCCATAGATAAAACCGATATTAGTTGCAAACATATCCGGAATGGGTCTTGCAAGATAGAAGCGAATGAAAACCACGTAAATTCATGTATGAAAAACCCACCTTTGTGTCCGTGCTCCTGGCAGTGTGCCAAATCGTTTAAATTTTCATTTGTATTAATCATAACATAGTAAAATGGATGGATTCCAGCTGACATTACTCTAAAACTCAACTACCCCATTTAATATGCTTCTGGGTCATTCTTAAAAGGCATAAACAAGTTGGATTGTTCCTTGGTTTCATTATGAAGTAACAGAATTATGCAAATGAGGCTGTTACTAAAAATAGATACGATTCTGGGAAAAATTAAGTGGTAAAATTCTTTTATTTTATGTCAAGGATAAAGATGATGTATAAGAATTTGTCAAGTTGTGATTGTTGATTTGGACGATTTTCTGAATATTGCATGGTTTTCTGGCGAATTGGCTCTTAACGACTGTTAACCAACTCATAACATTTACCCTTGCAGTCAGGTCAAGTTGCTAAGATTAACATAACCGTGTCAGTATTGAAAGTGTTAACGAGTGTCATCTTTCTTGCATTACTAACCTATATGGTTATAGAATATATTACACGCATAAGAAATATAAAACCATTGTTACTGTTCATGCACAGTTAGGAGTAGGTCTTTAAACTTCCTGTTTCACATTTCTTTTTTTTTTGTCATGGCAAGACTATATTCAGTCAAATTATCGGAATTAGTATCGGTACTAATTCCCTAGTTTTTCTTTTACTTTTATTAGTGTTTTTTTAATGGGTACAGTTTACAATTTGTACATTTTGCTAGATTATGTTCCAGTGAAGCTTTTCCAAGTGACCATCACTGACAATATTACGTTGACATGATTGAATATATTTCTTATTAGTTTAAAAAAAAATACAGTCGTGATCAGAACCGCAACAAACCCATTGTAACTTGTTTTTTTCTAATCCTGCCTATTACGGTAACTATATTTAAAACTTGAAAATATTG
Source organism: Mytilus coruscus (assembly GCA_017311375.1). Lineage (NCBI taxonomy): Eukaryota > Metazoa > Mollusca > Bivalvia > Mytilida > Mytilidae > Mytilus > Mytilus coruscus. Next base: position 48,950 of record JAASAO010001903.1, on the reverse strand, counting down.
TACATTTAATTCTGAAAAATACTACCATCTTTCAAAAGAGATGGCTATAGACGTGATACCCTAACTTATAAAGTAAAAACATATGTTGTGTGCCGAATGTTTGACGGTTGAAATATTGACTTGCTTCTCACAAATACTGCCTGTTTCCATTTAATATAAATTGCAAAATCTATAAGAAGAATTATTTCTGATTTATATAGACAAATAAGAGGTGGCATGATTGCCAATGAGACAACAATCAACCAAAGTTCAAATAAAGTGGATGCAAGCAATTATAGGCAACCGTACGGCCTTCAACAATGAGAAATTCCTACACCGTATATTCGGCTATAAAAGGCTCCCAAATGACAAATATGAAATAATTCAATGGAAAAAACCTAACAGTCATATTTATAACAAAACAATTTACGAAAAAAAAATATGACAGACATGAACCAACGTCAACCACTAAACTTAGGGCTCCTGACTTGGGACAGGCACAGGAAGAAGCGGATAACACATTTTGTTTTAAATTTAGTTTCATTTCTTTTCAATGTTTTATTAGTTTGTCTATCATCTTATTGGAAAAAAAAATAGGTAAAGCAACTCATAGCAGGAAGAAGATTGTTAACAATATTAAGTTTGAATCAGAGACTAAACCATTACTACAGAATATATACTGTGATATCTACTCGGTCAGTTGTGTGGAACATCAGTCTGATTAAAACCAGCCCCCACTATCCACTTGCGTGTGTATGGTCTGGAGAATAGTCGCTGGGGTCAATCTACGTATGACCCACGAGTCTGCATATTCATGAGAAAAAATTGAACAATCAGATTGCGCGTTTCAGCTGGCCGTCGGTTATTTGTACAAAATGGCTGACTGTGAAAAGAGTATCGACATAGCAATTGAAAAAAAAATATTAAAACAAGTGAATATAGATCATTTAACGGATCAGCAGAAAGAAATATTGGATGCTATTTTGAACAATAGAGATTGTAATGCAATATTACCAACTGGATATGGGAAGTCATTGCCGTATCCAACTGGATATGGGAAGTCATTGCCGTATCAGCTGTATTTGCCGGTGATGAAGGGCTCTAATCTGTGACAAGAACAACAGTAAAGTTATTATTTGTTGTCCATTAAACGCAATCATAGACCAAGTTAACAAACTTAATCGATTCGGAATTGTTTCTGCAGAATATATAGGTACGTTATTTGTATCCCTTATCAACAGGTTAAGATTAGATAGATCTAATATATGAGTGTATATTATATATGCAAAGCCAGTACTTATACAAGTGTGAAAAAAGAGAAACAAATACACGGTAGCTCCTTTTGTTCTGAATTGGGACAAACACAACCCTGTGTTTGTCCTTTAAGTGGTATCACCAAATTGTGGTTGTAGATTTGTTGTTTGGAATACAGTTGTTGAGGAGCCTTGATGGCAGAGTAGTCTAAGTTGTCGAACTACTGTATCACTAGCCTGTCAACACTGAGGTTGTGAGTTCATAGCATGGATGTTGAAGGTGGGCTCGACTCCAATGTTAATTGACTAGGATTGCTTGTTTAACTTTACCTTTTGAAGGTCTGTGATTCTCTACGGGCACTCAGGCTTCCTCCAATAATAAAAACTGACCACCACGAAATAACACAATAGTGTTGGAAGTGGTGTTAAACACCAATCCATCATTACAGTGGTTTTCTCAAATCTCCTATAGTTTTTTGTGGCATCCACTTGCGTTTGTAGTTGGGCTGGTCAGACTGTACAATGAACGTTTAGGTTTATACGAAGAACATTTAAAGAAGGAATAAGTAGATTATTTTCCCCAGTTCAACTTATTAGGACTTATATCTACACTTAATCCCACTTGTACGATGTAGTTCATCAATTTAAAAATGCAAGTATTACATAAAAAACATTTTTTTTTAGCACAAACACAAAACACAATCTTATGTAGCTGGTATGTCATGCATATCATGAATGAATAACCCAAATCCTTTATTTCTATTACATATAGCTTGTATTAATAGTTAATATTTTATCATGTTTACTGATACAAAGTACATGTACAATGTAAAACTTCATTTGGGCATAACATGATGAATTTAACAGAAAAATATTTTAAACACCTTAAAACTATAGATACATGTACTTGTATATATTCTTGTAAGTGTTTGTATAATGAAGTTTTTATAATTACCAATGAGACAACTATCAACCAGATACCAAATGACATAGAATTTGAAGTTAACAACTATAAGTCACTGTACGGCCTTTAACAATGAGCAAAACCCACACCATATAGTAAGCTATAAAAGCCCATGAAATGACAATTCAAATGTAAAACAAATCAAACAGGAAACCTAACGGCCTGATTTATGTACAAAACAATAAAGGCAGACAAAATATGATATACAGCAACAATTTACTGATAACAAAATCAATATCTATACAGATAAAAACAATATTCAAAGATCTAAAAAATACAGTGTTGCATTTGTAATCGTCTGGAAGAAGTCTATTTATAAAAGGATAGATAAGTTTCCCGAATCGTATCTAAATTTACGGCCTCTGTAAAAATATGGATGTGCTATCCCATTTAGTTTGTTCATGTACTATTTGACATATGTATGTTTTTTTAGCAAAATGTATTGTTTTTGGCAGGAAGTTCTTCTGAGGCCGATGCTTTAATTCCTGATTGGTTCACCAGAGTGACAAGTAGGTGATTAGCACATACGAGGACTAATTGAAAAGCTAAATGTTAGCCTACTAGTGATTGATGAAGTTAATACCATTGCCATTTGCTGTAGCCTCATCATACAAAACCATTACAATTCTAAGAGAACTGTCGTACCACAAATTGTTAACAATTGACTGAGCTTAACTATTTGTGCTTCTTTGAAGAGCAGTAGACTATAGAATAAAGATGTAAAAGTGTGGAGTTATTAAATGTTTGCAAAGTGAATTTCCAGAGAATTTAATTCAATGAAAATCATTTTATTTATTGAAGACACATATCACAGGAGCTTTACAGTTCTAGTTTTAATTCAGCCCAAACTTTAACAACATAAGTGAAAATATCTCAGCTGCACAATGAGCCAGTATACATATATAGACATAGTAATCGAGGCAAAGGCTACTATTATCACATACCTGAAACGATTTTCAGAAAATGGCCAATATGTGTTTTTAATTTAGATTTTTATAAATTCAAATAATTCTGATGTTACATCATTTTTTGTTTGAAATTATGTATATTAAACAGTTTCAGGACAATGAGGAAAGGTACACAGAAGACTTGAATGTGGGTTTGAAAAAACACCAATGTTCTTCTTCCTAATGTACTAAACATGTAAATTCTGCTGTTGTCTGTTCTGTGGTCGGGTTGTTGTCTCTTTGACACATTCCCATTTCCATTCTCAATTTTAAATTATGATTGTCTGAAGGAAAAATGTTGAATAAGGTGAACTAAATCTTGAGGTACAATATAAAAGTACGGGACATGTTTTTCAATGAGCAATGAGACAGCAAATCATAAATGGACGAGGATGCAAACAATAGGTCATCATACAGGCTTCTAACAACAGACAACAACCATTCTACAGATTCCAGTATACAATAAGATGTGATATGTTTGCCAATGAAACAAATGTTCACTTAATACCAAATAACATAGATGCTATAAGTCAACATAGGGCATTCAACAACGAGCCAAATCCATACCCTGTACCAAGCTTCCTACATAAAAGGCCACTAAATGACAAATGTATAACAAATAAAACAAGAAAAAAACTAACAATCTGTCTAAAGCCAGTCCCCACTATCCACTTGTGTCTGTAGGGCCTGTAGAACTGTAGAACAGAATATTGGAGACTGGATTGAAAAACTAACAGCCTGTACAAACAATAAACGAAAACCAATTCTGATAAAAACAGATCCTGTGTCCACTTTTGCTTACAAAGACAACACTCCATTTTATTTCTGTTCTAGTAATTGTTACATCAGTCAATGAATTTTAGCCTTCAAATTTTTGAAGGTGTGTATTATTTGATAAAAGACGCCATTTTGAATTTTCCGTGCAGTACGTTATTTTTGTTATTTTACTGTTTTTTTTCATTACAACAAAACCAGAGGATCATAAAGGTCTTTAAAACAAAAAGTAAAAAGGAGTGCTGTCAGATCCTTGTAAGCAAAAGTTCGACACAGGATCTGTATTTTAATCTGACTGTGGACTCAACTCATCAGATTAGTACTTATTAGCACAAACACAACCAGAAAATAAACCAACATGATGAATGACACAAGTACTTATTTAAAAGAACATGACCATTGACACAAGTACTTATTTGAAAGTTCTTGCAGTTACTTAACTTTCAAATCCCAATTTCAGCTTATAGATAAACAATGTTTTCTATGACTTAAATTAATTGAGTGTAACGACGTCATAAGCTATGCATGCTATGTGCTACAAAAGTATGATTGATTAACTGTTGCTTAATTAATGTCCAGTGTGAAATATTTCATGTATATTAAAGCTAAGAGAAATATGTATGACCTTGTGCAATGCTAAAATGAAAGTATTGGCATGATATAGAACATGCGTGTTCAAATAAGGCCATGCAAAAATGATTGTTGGTTTCACCCTGCCAAGTCTGTTTTTACCCAACAGGTCAATTTAGTTTTGTGTTTTTTTTTTTACTGATAAAAAAAGAAGACTCTTTAAGATCAATGATGCTTTAATTGTCAATAATGTTTCATTTATTAATCTTACAGTTTAAAATAGCTTACTACATCACAATATAGATCAAGATATAACGTCAAAAAGGTTGTTTTTTTTTCAAGAATTTCCTGTCAGTGGTTTAAGAAAAATTTCTCTGCAGATCAAACTGTATGTGCCTCATTTGATTTTTCATCAAAACAAATTAAAGTAAAATATTTTTGTGACATTATCTCTAAATGCATCTAAAAGTGAAGTATCATTGCCTATGTTGCCATAGCATGTGTATTGGATATCTTAACCAATATCTTAATCAGTCACTAAAGCATGAAATGTAGGTCAATGAGACTTAATGATATATCAGGAATGTCAGTTTCAACACCAACCATATTACTATGCATGGTAAGAGATGTCTTGAACTTGCAGTGAGGTTGGAGATTTTGTTTTTTCACTTCTTGCAGAAGGCCTTTTTCATTAGTAGTTTGAAATGAAGAACAGCAATAAAAGTGCCTTTCCTTTGCTTTTGTTTTTGTCTCCTGCATGGTAGTTTGTGCCATATATTTTTACACCATATCCCTTCCCTTTCATGGTGCATTTAAGACTTCAATACATGCTTCAGATGTTATGTGTAATGCACCAAAGCGACTTTAAGACAAACTGGCAAAGATTCCAAAAACAACAAAAAGACAAATAACAGTCCACATAACACACCACTGTGCAACACAATGCAGATTGATCTCAAGTTTCATTTGATGACCAGAATGATTTAGTGTATATATGAAAATACTATTTTTTAAATATCATGCATCTAAAGCGCTTTTCTCAATGTTTCTGGAGTTACCCTTTGAACCTTCATCAGGAACGCTTAAGCCAAAAAATTGAAAATATGAAAGATCTATTAAGTGGCAATGGATGACAAGCTTGTATCACCTGTAGTCCATAAATATCTTTTAAAGAAGATATAAGATATATAAGACATATAAGATAGAAGATATACGATATTTTATTGGTTTAAACTCCAAAATCACAGGATTGTTACCAAGACAATAAATATTGGCTATACATAAACATACAAACATATTTCTGTCCACATTTATAAACTTTGTATCAATCAATTTGTATATCCCCTCCTTAATTAAAAGAAAATATTGCTAAAATAGTATGTGTATCTAATCTCAGCTGAGTAGGTGGTTCCACAAAGTTATTTATTGCCCAATAAAGCATTTCTAGAATTGTACATGTCACTTATGAATTTTACAATAAGTCTTATTATATCAGTCTCACCACATGTGTACAAACATTTTAATCTTGCCTCATTAGTCATATTTAAAAAAAAATCAAATTAAATCAAATTAAAGTTTTATTTATTGCCGATACATTGCAAACACAACCTCAAGTGAACTTTTAAAATCGACATTTAAAAAAGAGGGAACTATTTCACTAATTTTAGAAAATAATTGTTCTCTAACAGTGTCACTTTGTCTACTTGATTGTTCAACCCTTTCTTTTGATTTTAATAACCGATCCTTTGTCTCCTCTACTTCTTTTTCTAATCGCAACACACTTATTCTTCTTTCTATACTGTGCCCGGATTCTCTGGAGCATCATCGCACAATCGGACTATGTACAGTTAAAATCGGAGTCGTGTGAGACAGGTTAAAAGCAGGATGAAAAACAAATTGGTCATTAGAAGTTGTACTTGCTGATTCTCTACTTGAAGGAGTCAAGAGAATCAGCCGCGACCATGGTCTGTGGCACGGAGTTCCAAAGGACTATACCAGGGAAAGAATGAGGGGGTTGTTGTTCGACTGTTACACAGCATTTTAAACAAACACCTTTATCGTCTACGGTTTTCCTTTGCAACTTTCCGACTACTTTTTCTATCGTATGGGAACGTTCTGTGGTCAATTTCAATTTTTGATTAGTAAATTTATTAGTAATAACCACTCTTTTGCTTGTTGTTTCTTTCTGTATACGAAAATCAACAAATGCCACATATATTGTCTACAATATAAACACGTTTTGGAGTCAAAGATTCTACCCTGGGCGCAGACATTTTGTTATTATTCTCATCGGATTACTAGTAATAACCACTCCTTAGCTTGTCGTTTCTCTCTGTTTATACGAAAATCCACAAATGATAAGATACATATATTGTCTACAAAAAAAAAAAAAACACGTTCTGGAGTCAAAGATTCTACCCTGGCCGCAGACATTTTGTTATTATTCTCATCGGATTACTAGTAATAACTACTTTTTCGCTTGTTGTTTATTTCTGTATATACGAACATCCACAAATGATACATACAGATGGGTGCAGTCCTAACCTGTACAGCAAGTTAACTTGATAACCAGTCATTTGGACTGGTCAAAGTTATACTGTGACCGGATTAAGGACTGCTCTGACCAGTCCTAGGACCAAAATCTAGTTAACTTGAAAAGCGGACTTGGTCCTAGGACTGTTTTTATGTCTGCCAAAAAGTTAACTTGGAAACAGGTCCGCTATTGATATAAGTTAACTTCGAACCAGTCCTGTCATCAGTTAACTTCGAAACCAGTCCTGTCATCAAGTTAACATAAGTTAACTTCGAAACCAGTCCTGCCACAAAGTTAACATAAGTTAACTTTTGCTTTGACAAATCCGATCGAAACCAGACCTGTTCCCAAGTTAACTTTTGACTGGTCTGCTCAACACTAAGTTAACTTGTAACCAGGACCGCTCTACATCGATTTTTTAAAAATATTTTTTAATATCTTTGTTTCGTGGTATAAATATCGACAATAAAGTAAAATTAATACTTCCGTTATATAAACAGGATTAAATACATATATTTGAAAATAAAGTACGCATAAAACGTTGCTTGTTACACAAATTTATCTGTAATCTGCCAATCTATAAATTAAAAACGATCTTGGTTAAAATGATAACGGGCACTGAATATATATTCCAATACCTATCAAATTCAACCATATTTGCACTTTATTACGTATATCTATCAATATATTGATACATACCAAAATTTCAGTAGTGTTGATACCTTAAGCGGACTTGTACAACACAATTATTTGACCGCTTCCAGCAAGACTGACCATATGTGCACTTTAATTTGTAAATCTATATACCTGCATAATAAATCAGCCATATTTTTTATGTCAGGATTCAATGTACATGTATAATACAAATGACAGCAATATTGGAATATAATTACAACAAGTTCGCATAAATTTAGGGTGCTAACATGCCCCTTTATTCAAAATATTTATATGTAACAAATTTCAGTAGTTTTGATACCTCATGCCGACTTGCACAACACAATTGTTTAACCGCATGGACCAAAACTCAACACATGTGCACTTTAATTTGTAATCTATATACCTGCATAATAAATCAGCCATATTTTTATGTCTGGATTCAATGTATAATACAGATGACAGCAATATTGGAATACAATTACAACAAAGTTTTGTTCGCATAAATTTAAGTTGCCAACATGTCCTCCATTTATTCAAAATATTTATACGTAACAAATTTCAGTAGTTTTGATACCTCATGCCGACTTGCTCAACAAAATTATTTAACCGCTTCAACCAAAACTGACCATGCACTTTAATTTGTAAATCTATATACCCACATAGTAAATCAGCCATATCTTTTATGTCAGGATTCAATGTATAATACAAATGACAGCAATATTGGAATACAATAACAACAAATTTTTGTTAGCATAAATTTATTGTGCCAGCATGTCCTCGTTGTATTCAAAATATTGATACGTAACAAAATTTCAGTAGTTTTGATACCTCATGCTGACTTGCACAACAAAATTATTTGACCACATCGACCAAAACTGACCATATGTGCACTTTAATGTGTAAATCTATATACCCGCATAGTAAATCAGCCATATTTTTATGTCAGGATTCAATGTATAATACAAATGACAGCAATATTGCAATACAATAACAACACATTTTTGTTCGCATAAATTAAGGGTGCCAGCATGTCTTCCTTTTATTCCATATATTGATACGTAACAAAATTTCAGTAGTTTTGATACCTCATGCCGACTTGCTCAACAAAATTTTTTAACCGCTTCAACCAAAACTGACCATGCACTTTAATTTGTAAATCTATATACCCACATAGTAAATCAGCCATATCTTTTATGTCAGGATTCAATGTATAATACAAATGACAGCAATATTGGAATACAATAACATCAATTTTTGTTAGCATAAATTTAGGGTGCCAGCATGTCCTCCTTTTATTCAAAATATTGATACGTAACAAAATGTCAGTAGTTTTGATACCTCATGCTGACTTGCACAACAAAAGTATTTGACTGCATCGACCAAAACTGACCATATGTGCATTTTAATTTGTAAATCTATATACCCGCATAGTAAATCAGCCTTATTTTTATGTCAGGATTCAATGTATAATACAAATGACAGCAATATTGCAATACAATAACAACACATTTTTGTTTCGCATATATTAAGGGTGCCAGAATGTCCTCCTTTTATTCAAAATATTGATACGTAACAAAATTTCACTAGTTTTGATACCTCATGCTGACTTGTACAACAAAATTATTTGACCGCTTCAACCAAAACTGACCATATGTGCACTTTAATTTGTAAATCTATTTACCCACATAGTAAATCAGCCATATTTTTATGTCAGGATTCAATGTATAATACAAATGACAGCAATATTGCAATACAATAACAACACATTTTGTTCGCATAAATTACGGGTGCCAGCATGTCTTCCTTTTATTCCAAATATTGATACGTAACAAAATTTCAGTAGTTTTGATACCTCATGCCGACTTGCTCAACAAAATTATTTAACGGCTTCAACCAAAACTGACCATGCACTTTAATTTTAAATCTATATACCCACATAGTAAATCAGCCATATCTTTTATGTCAGGATTCAATGTATAATACAAATCACAGCAATATTGGAATACAATAACATCAAATTTTTGTTAGCATAAATTTAGGGTGCCAGCATGTCCTCCTTTTATTCAAAATATTGATACGTAACAAAATGTCAGTAGTTTTGATACCTCATGCTGACTTGCACAACAAAAGTATTTGACTGCATCGACCAAAACTGACCATATGTGCACTTTAATTTGTAAATCTATTTACCCACATAGTAAATCAGCCATATTTTTATGTCAGGATTCAATGTATAATACAAATGACAGCAATATTGCAATACAATAACAACACATTTTGTTCGAATAAATTAAGGGTCCCAGCATGTCTTCCTTTTATTCCAAATATTGATACGTAACAAAATTTCAGTAGTTTTGATACCTCATGCCGACTTGCTCAACAAAAGTATTTAACCGCTTCAACCAAAACTGACCATGCACTTTAATTTGTAAATCTATATACCCACATAGTAAATCAGCCAAATTTCTTATGTCTGGATTCAATGTATAATACAAATGACGGCAATATTGCAATACAATAACAAAACATTTTCGTTCACATAAATTAAGGGTGCCAGCATGTCCTCCTTTTATTCCAAATATTGATATGTCACAAAATTTCAGTTGTTTTGATGCCTCATGCTGACTTGTACAACAAAATTATTTGGCCGCATCGACCAAAACTGACCATATGTGCACTTTAATTTGTAAATCTATATCATGTATATACTCGCATAGTAAATCAGCCATATTTTTTATGTCAGGATTCAATGTATAATACAAATGACAGCAATATTGCAATACAATAACAACATATTTTTAGCATAAATTTAGGGTGCCAGAATGTCCTCCTTTAATTCAAAATATTGATACGTAACAAAATTTCAGTAGTTTTGATACCTCATGCTGACATGCACAGCAAAATTATTTGACCGCATCGACCAAACTAACCATATGTGCACTTTAATTTGTAAATCTATATACCCGCATAGTAAATCAGCCAAATTTCTTATGTCAGGTTTCAATGTATAATACAAATGACAGCAATATTGCAATACAAAACAACACGTTTTTGTTTGGCATAAATTTAGGGTGGCAGAATGTCCTCCTTTTATTCAAAATATTGATACGTTACAAAATTTCAGTAGTTTCGATACCTCATCCTGACTTGTACAACAAAATTATTTGACCGCTTCAACCAAAACTGACCATATGTCCACTTTAATTTGTAAATCTATATACCAGCATAGTAAATCAGCCATATTTTTATGTCAGGATTCAATGTCTAATACAAATGACAGCAATATTGAAATACAATAACTTTATTCAAAATATTGATTCGTAACAAAATTTCAGTAGTTTTGATACCTCATGCTGACTTGCACAACAAAATTATTTGACCGCTTCAACCAAAACTGACCATATGTGCACTTTAATTTGTAAACCTATATACCAGAATAGTAAATCAGTCATATTTTTAAGTCAGGATTCAATGTATAATACAAATGACAGCAATATTGGAATACAATAACAACAAATTTTTGTTTGCATAGATTTAGGGTGCCAGCATGTCCTCCTTTCATTCAAAATATTGATACGTAACAAAATGTAAGTTGTTTTGATACCTCATGCTGACTTGCACAACAAAATTTTTGACCGCATCGACCAAAACTGACCATATGTGCACTTTAATTTGTAAATCTATATACCCACATAGTAAATCAGCCATATTTTTTATGTCAGGATTCAATGTATAATACAAATGACAGCAATATCGCAATACAAAACAACACATTTTTGTTTCGCATAAATTTTAGATGCCAGAATGTCCTCCTTTTATTCAAAATATTGATAGGTAACAACATTTCATTTGACCGCATCAATCTAAACTGACCATAATTGCACTTTATTATATAAATCTATATATCTGCATAATAATTCAGTAATACTTATGTCAGGATGTATTGTATAAAACAAATGACAGCAGTATTGAAACACGTTGACTACAAAATTTTGTCCACATAAATTCAGAGTGTCAGCATGTCCTCCTTTTATTCAAAATATTGATACGTAACAAAATTTCAGTTTTTGATACCTTAGGCTGACTCCTTTAACAAAATGATTTGACCGTATCAATCAAAACTAACCATACTTGCACTTCTGACAGTATGTAATTCTATATGGCTGCATTATAAATTAGAAGTTTTTTTAATGTTGCGATGGATTGTACCTGGCGCCTTTATGTCTTCTCCTGGCGGGGCCTCGGTGGCCGAATGGTCTAAGTAGTTACTACTGTAATCACTAGCCAGTCAACACTGAGGTTGTGAGTTCGAACCCCGCTCGTGCGGGTGTACTCGACTCCAATCTTAATTGACTAGGATTGTCAGTTTTCCTATCGAAGGTCGGTGGTTTTCTCCGGGCTTCCTCCACCAATAAAACTGGCCGCCACAAAATAGCCCAACAGCGGTGCTTAAAAGTGGCGTTAAAACACCAAAATCAAAATCAAATCTTCTCCTTGCGCTCCTGTGCGCATTTTAGTAGGACTACAAATGTAAGCAATAATATTGGAAAACAATAAATTTATGCAAAATTTTTTCCGCATTAATTGAGAGTGTCAGCATTTCATCTCTGTATTAATAATATTGAACAGTCACTACAGATAGTAGTTCAGGATGGTGTGTAAAACAAAACTATTTGACCGCATCATCCAAGTACCAACACTGACATTTCTGAATTCATTTGTACTTTTAATAAAAAAGTATATGAGGTTCTCTTCTGGGAATAGTATACTGTTAATATATTATGTCGGTTGATTGATTTTGTTTGTAGCTATACGTCAAGTGGCAACTATTTCAATCAAGTGCACAACGAGTATAATTTTGGGACGTCCCATATAGCAAAGACAAATCTCTCATTAAATCTGACGAAACTGACGAGATTGTTGATAGTTTTACCACACCGTATGTATCCGCACACTGTACACTTTTCGTTAGAATATTCTGCGGAAAACAGAATAGTAAATCCAATGCAAACAAGGTGAATAACAATGAAATATCCGTGCATGTAACGCATTAAGTAAAATTTAGGAAGAGACAGGTAAAAAATGGGGAACGATGCAACGTCGACAATGATGTTGATATCCCATGATATAAGAATATTGTTCCGATGCGTTGGATAACTTTTCTATCCGCCTTCTAATAAAAAAAAAAAAAAAACAAACAAACTCTCATTTCCTTTATGATAGCTCTATGTGATTGCATAGCCATTGTTTATGTATATAATAAAATTAAGAATGGAAATAAGAATAAGAATAATTATCAAATGAAAAAAAAAAAATTGTTGATATGTATAATATCTAGTACAGTCTAGCGAGTAAAGAAATTTGCTACCTGGTAAAAACAATGCGTATGTTGTTTATATATTTTAATAAAAGCTCAAGTCTGATATGAAAACTCTTAAACACGATAATCTGTCATAAGCAGACCTGTCCTCAGGTCTGGTCAATAGCAGACTTGTCCACAGGTCTGGTCAGAAGCAGACCTGTCCACAGGTCTGGTCAGGAGCAGACCTGTCCACAGGTCTGGTCAGGAGCAGACCTGTTCACAGGTCTGGTCTGGGGCAGACCTGTTCACAGGTCTGGTCTGGGGCAGACCTGTCCTCAGGACTGGTCAAAAGCAGACTTGTCCACAGGTCTGGTCTGGAGCAGACCTGTCGATAGGTCTGCAGCAGTCCTAAAAAGCAGACCGTAGGTCTGGTTCACCAACGACAAAGTTAACTTGCTTGTCTGCTTAAAATTCTCAAGTTAACTTAGAAAGCAGTCAACAAGTCTGCTCCAAGTTAACTTTTGTCAAGGTTTGGACCGCACCCATCTGTATATTGTCTACAAAAGACACGTTTTAGAGTTAAAGTGTCTACCCTGGGCGCAGCCATTTTGGTATTATTCTCATCGGAATACTTTGACTTTTACCATTCCTATCGAAAAAACCCAGAGAGTCCTGATAAATTTAATGAACCTGTAAAGAAATAAAAGTAGCGATCTGATTGGCTGAATTATGGGGTCACCGTACGTTACCCGACATTAATGTTCTTCAGACCCTTCAAACGCAAGTGGATAGTGGGGGCTGGTTTTAATCAGACTGGTGGAACATCGACCTGTCATTATATATCTAAGTGATATTGTATTAAATCATATTTGTCATGTTAGTACTTTAAATGAGAAACAAATTTCAGTCAGTGTGTCTCTTACAACAGACACGGACTTAATTCAATTGCAAAACGAAGAGCTGTGTTAGGTTATCTTAAAGCAATAAAATGTAACTAATATTGTTTTCAAGATAATCCTTTTTCTGAAAAGAAGGGCAATTTATCAAGAATCAATGGGAGGAGAATATGTCTTTAGTTCTTTTTCCTGAAAACAAAGAGGAGTGGCAATTGTAGTTAATAGTAAACAGGATACAAATGGTAACTTCTTAGAATTTAATATCAAAATTGAAGAAAAGAATGTTACTTTAATGTAGTATGGGTGTCTTTCGCCATTTTGGATTGTAACGTAGCGGAGCACAATGTGATGCAGGAATGCAATTAACTAATGTGCATTTCATTTAAATGAACAAATATCTAAGATTTTAACTTATAATTACTAATATTTTTACAGACGTAGATTATTTTTGCTTGATTATCAATGTTTTTAAGTTAGTGTATTAAGAGAAGGTAACTCTAAAATAGTACATTTTCTAAAGGAATCTACATGCAACGTTGATATTTTATGTTTTAGCAGGAAAAAACGTACGTTGACCCTATCTTTTTCTGATATTCTGAAATCATTTTCTAAAAGCTATCTTCTCGTATTTTATTTTACAATTCTATCATGTAGTTTAACTTCTATTCACATATTGAAGTTTTCCCCTATATAATCTAAACAAAATGTGTAATTTTTTCACAACTTGTAGAAAAAGCTCGGCGACCTATCATTTTTATTATATTTTTGATAATATCACAATATATACTACGTTTTGGCAAAGTATGAACAAATTGGATTATTTTTGTTTATGCTCCCATCCCACCTGCATTACCTCGAATGGTCCAAATAGTGATTTCCTGAATTTTATGACATGGTTGGTAAAAGTAGTTGAATAATTTGATAATCAGGAGATTAGAATTGAGTAAAATAATTTAATTGATCCCTTTGGAAAATTATATCCAGAACGTAAAAGTATCCTTGGAGGAAATGAAAAAAAAAAAAAAATAGGCTAGACTAGATTTCTTTCTAGTTTCACAATGCGTTCACCCAAATATACACGACATAAATATATACAATGACAATTGCACAATAACGCAATAACGGGATGTATAAGTACCGAGCGACGGCAAAAGGATATTAGCAAAATGGACTAAACAGTAAAGGTTACAAACATACAAAGACAAATAAAATAACCGTTAACACGTAATTAAAATTATAAACAATGTCAATACATAGAGTCTGTACTTCAACACCATCATGTATTATTTTGCAGTTGATACAGAATAGTAATCAACAAGGTACCTTCTGATTAACTATTTTTAGAAAAAGGAAACGAGACGTTCTTTGATATAAAACTTATTCATCAAATTTCTGCACAGGTATTGATGACGTTTTATAAAGTCTGAGTAGCAACTGCTAGCTCTTGAAAAGCGAATGAGTTTAGAAATGTTAATGCCATATGCAGGTGCCGTTAGTATATTAGTGCTAAGGTGGGGAAATATATAATTTCAAAATTGGAATCGTCTCGTTTATCATACATTTTGGTAATGAGAAGACCGCTTATGTCAAATTTGAGGTCAAAGGCTCAAAGTGAGGCGAAGGAAGCCATTTCTGTTGTTTCATTAATTTCTCGTTCTGGAGGATATAGAAATGGAACCCAATCAGAGATGTTTGGATTGTTAATGGAAAGAAAACCATCAATTTATTGCATCTTTTATCTTCTTGCTTTTGACAATGCTGTCGGAACTCCGACTCATATGAAAATTAGAACACATACCACAAACGGAAGATATTTTGGAACAGATGGAATCATAGAAAACTGATCTGGTTATTCTCGCGTGAACTCTGCGTTAACTTTGAAATTTCAGTAGACATAAAAAGTAAACGGGCGTTTATTTTCACGTTTACCTACGCGTTAACGCAAAAACGGGGCGTCTTGTAATTTTGTAAAGGGTAAACGGGCGTTTACTTTCGCTTTTACTTCCGCGTTAACGTGAAAAAGGCGCGTCTTCTATTTTCGTAAAAGTAAACGCACATTTACTGTTTGAAGCAAGCGCGCGTTAATGCAGATTGTCGTCGTATCCTGGATACACTGACCTTACTTATCAAATGATAAGCTACATCGAAATTAAATGACCAACTGTACATTTCGATTGACATATTGACGAATTCGGGTTAATGATATTACACCTCTTTATTTAATTGAAAATTAATAATAGTATATTTCTTTTTCTGCACAAATAAACAGATCAAGCATGTTCTTCTTTTATTCGAATAATTAAATCATCACCAAAATCCAGCAGTTTTCACATCTTAGACTGTTTCAAATCAAGTATAACACAATTATTTCACTGCATCAACCAAAACTGACCATATTTGCACTCTATTATGTAAATATATATATATAGCCTCATAGTAAATCGGTATTATCTTACCTCCTATACATTTCTAGGAATATGATTGGTTAAAAGCGTCCGCGTGGAGACCGTGTATATTCCATATTAGGTTAGAAGTGAGGCGGGGCTTATTTCAATACACGGTTAATAGTGGAGTTACGACTTTGTTATTATTTGATTGTTTAAATGTTTTGAAAGTTCTGTTTAATATTGTTATATCAAGGTTGTTGATAATAAATTGTTATGGTTGACATTATTTTTTGTGTGCAGACCAATGGAATTAAATTCTTAAATTGAACACTTGAACACTTTAGTATACAAATAAGAAGATGTAGTATGAGTGCAAATGAGACAACTCTTGTCTAAATGCAACACATACAGATAGTCGGTAAGATAAATTCGTTACATAGTGTGTTAGTGACCTAATGCGATATATACGGGGTCAGTAAATTCCATATGGGGTTCGAGCGTCGCTCTCACCCCATATGTAACTAATAATATTTTCTATGTCAGGATGGATTGTATAATAACGATGAGAGCAATATTGGAACACAATGACAACAACATTTTGTCTGCATCAATTTAGAGTGCCAGCATGTCCGCTTTTCATTCAAAATATTGAATTGTTAACAAATTTCAATATTTTTGATACCTCAGGCTGACTTGTATAACACAATTATTTGACCGCATCAACCAAAACTGACCATATTTGCACCTTATTTAGTAAATATACAAAAATTATAGCCTCATAGTAAATCAGTAATATTTCTATGTCAGGATGGATTGTATAATAAAAATGACACAAATATTGGAGCACTATGACTAAAAAATTTTGTCCGCATCAATTTAGATTGCCAGCATGTCCTCTATTTATTCAAAATATTGAATCGATAAAAAACTTTCAGTAGTTTTAATTTGTACCAAGTCAGGAATATGACAGTTGTTGTTCATTCGTTTGTGGTTTTGATTTTGCCATTTGATTAGGGACTTTCCGTTTTGAATATTCCTCGGAGTTCAGTATTTTTGTGATTTAACTTTTTGATACCTTAGGCTGACTCGTATAACAAAATATTGTCCGCATCAACCAAAACTGACAATATTAGCACTTTATTATGTAAAACTACATAGCCGCATAGTAAATCATTTATATTTTTATATCACGATGGATTGTTTAATACAAATGACAGCAATATTGGAACACAATTACTACAAAATGTTGTCTACATCAATTTAGAGTGCCAGCATGACCTCTTTTTATTCAAAATCTTGAATCGTAAAAAAAAATTCAGTACTTTTGATACCTCAAGCTGTTTCGTATAACAAAATTATTTGACCGCAATAACGAAAACTGACCATATTTGCTCCTTATTTTGTAAATATATATAGACTCATAGTAAATCGGTAATATTTTTATGTCAGGATGGATTGCATAATAAAGATGACAGCAATATAGGAACACAATGACTACAAAGTTTTCTCCACATCAATTTAGAGTACCAGCATGTCCTCTTTTATTTAAAATATTGAATCTTAAAAAAAAATTCAGTAGTTTTGATACCTCAGACTCGTATAACAAAATTATTTGTCCGCATCATAAAGAACTGACCATATTTAAACTGTATTATGTTAATCTTATAGTCGCATAGTAAATCAGTAATATTTTTTAAGTCAGGATGGATTGTATAATTCCAATGACAGCAATATTGGAACACAATGACTACAAAATTGTATCCGCATCAATTTAAAGTGCCAGCATGTCCTCTGTTTATTCAAAACATTGAATCGTACATCAATTTCAGTAGCTTTGACACCTCAGGCTGACTTGTATAACAAAATTATTATACCGCATCAACCAAAACTGACCATATTTGCACTTTATTTTATAAATATATATAGCCTCATAGTAAATCAGTAATACTTCTATATCAGGATGGATTGCATTATAAAGATGACAACAATATTGGAACACCATGACTACAAAATTGTGTCCACATCAATTTAGAGTGCAAGCATGTCCTCTTTTATCAAAAATATTGAATCGTTAAAACATTTCAGTAGTTTTGATATATCACACTGACTCGTATAACAAAATTATTTGTCCGCATCAACCAAAACTGACCATATTTAAACTTAATAATGTAAATATATTTAGACTCATAGTAAATCAGTAATATTTCTATGTCAGGATGGATTGTATAATAAAGATGACAGCAATATTGGAACACAATGACTACACAATTTTGTCCACATTAATTGAGAGTGCCAGCATGTCCTCTTTTTATTCAAAATATTGAATCGTAAAAAAAATTCAGTAGTTTTGATACCTCAGGCTGACTCGTATAACAAAATTATTTGTCCGCATCAACCAAAACTGACCATATTTAAACTTTATTATGTAAATCTATATAGCCGCATAGTAAATCAGTTATATTTCTATGTCAGGATGGATTGTATAATACAAATGACAGCAAGATTGGAACACAATGACTACACAATTTTGTCAACATCAATTTAGAGTTCCAGCATGTGCTCTTTTATTCAATATATTGAATAGTAAAAAATCATTAGTTTTGATACTTCAGGCTGACTCGTATAACAAAATTATTTGACTGCATCACTCAAAACTGACCATATTTGCACTTAATTTTGCAAACATATATAGCCTCATAGTAAATCAGTAATATTTCTATGTCAGGATGGATTGTATAATAAAGGTGACAGCAATATTGGAACACAATGACTACAAAATTTTGTTCACATCACTTGAGAGTGCCAGTATGTACTCTTTTATTCAAAATATTGGATCGTAAAAATTTTTAGTAGTTTTGATACCTCAAGCTGACTCGTATAACAAAATTAATTGTCCGCATCAACCAATACTGACCATATTCAAACTTTATTATGTAAATCTATATAGCCGCATATTGAATCAGTAATATTTTTTATGTCAGGATGAATTGTAAAATAAAGATGACACAAATATTGGAGCACAATGACTAAAAAATTTTGTCCGCATCAATTTATAGTGCCAGCATGTCCTCTTTATTCAAAATATTTAATCGTAAAAAAATTTCAGTAGTTTTGGTATCTCAGGCTGACTCGTTTAACAAAATTATTTGTCCGCATCAACCAAAGTGACCATATTTAAACTTAATTATGTAAACTTTTAGTGGCATAGTAAATCAGTAATATTATTATATCAGGATGGATTGTATATAGAAATGACAGCAATAATGGAACACAATCACTGCAAAATTTTGTCCACATCAATTTTATGTGCCAGCATGTCCTCTTTTATTCAAAATATTGAATCGTAAAAATTTCAGTAGTTTTGGTACCTCAGGCTGACTCGTATAACAAAATCATTTGTCCGTATCAACCAAAGTGACCATATTTGCACTTTATTTTGTAAGTATATATAGCCTCATAGTGAATCAGTAATATTTCTATGTCAGGATGAATTGTAAAATAAAGATGACAGAAATATTGGAACACAATGAGTACAAAATTTTGTCCGCATCAATTCAGAATCCCAGCATGTTCTCTTTTCATTTAAAATATTGAATCGTACAAAATTTCAGTAGCTTTGATACCTCAGGCTGACTTGTATAACAAAATTATTTGACTGCATCGACCAAAACTGACCATATTTAAACATTGCTATGTAAATCTTATAGTGGCATAGTAGATTAGTAATATTTTTATGTCTGGATGGATTGTATAATAAAGATGACATCAATATTAAAACACAATGACTACAAAATTTTGTCCACATCAATTTAGAGTGTCAGCATGTCCTCTTTTTATTCAAAATATTGAATCGTAAACAAATTTCAGTAGTTTTGATACCTCAGGGTGAATCGTATAACAAAATTATTTGTCCGTATCTACCAAAACTGACCATATTTGCACTTTATTTTGTAAATATATATAGCCTCATAGTAAATCAGTAATATATATCTATGTCAGGAAAGATTGTATTAAATATAAACTCATCATAAATACCAGGATTGAAATTTAGTATTTGCGCAAGACGCGCCTTTTGTCTACAAAAGTCTCATCAGTGACGCTCGAATAAACAAAAGTAAAGATGACATCATTATTGGAACACAATGACTACAAAATGTTGTCCGCATCAATATAAAGTGCCAGCATTTCCTCTCTGTATCCATAATAATGGACCGTCACTCACGTCAGTAGTTCGGGATGGTTTGTATTTAAAACAAAACTATTTAACGGCATCATCCAACACTGACATGACTGATTTCATTTGTACTTTATAATGACATGTATGAGAAGTTCTCTTTCTGGAATAGTATACTGTAAGTAAATTATGTCGGTTGACTGATTGTGTTTGTAGCTAAACATCCAGGGCAAATATGTCATTCATCTTCAGAACGAGTATATTTTTTCGGACGTCCCAGATATCATTTATAATCGGTAAGGATAAGTCTGTCTAAATTGACGAGATAATTATACAACACCTTAGTAATATCCCTACGCTGTACAATTTTCGTTTGAACATTTGGCAAACACAGAATCGTAAATCCAAGGCAAACAATGAGAATTACGATGCAAAATCCATGTATTAAATGCATAGAGTTAAATTTAGGTAGAGACTGTTAAAAATGGGGAACGAAGCAACATAAACCATTATATTTATATCCCATCATATACAAATATTTTCCCGATGCGTTGGATAACCTTTCTATCCGCCTTCTAATAAAAAAAAAACATTTCTTTATTTTATAATAGCTGCATGTATATATGTCGATCAGAAGTGTGTAATTTTATAGCCATTATTTAATGTTAATAAGAATATGAAATGAAAAGAATTTTTAATTTGTATACAATATTTGTGTACCGAGTCTAACGAGTATAGTAATTGGTCCATAGGTCTGGTCTGAGCAGACTTACCAATAGGTCTGCAGCAGTCCCATTGGCGAAAAAGCAGACCTAGGTCTGGTCTACCAACGACGAAGTTAACTTGCTTGTCTGTTTAAAATTTCTCAAGTTCAATGAAGAATCTAGCAAAATCATTACTGAAGATAGAGATGAGTAGATACGATCGGATAATGTTCAAATTTCTAGACTTGCAGGGTTTACATGCATTTTTCGACGTTTCCGTCATAGTGGAAATACTTTTGTGAGTCGATATTTGTACATGTAACTTTTGAAAAGAAAATATAGAAAGTCCGCTACTTAAAGTTATTGAACTGATCTTTTGCAATCAGTAATAAAAGTTATAATATTTCGAATTAAAAGTGTTTTCGAATTGTTTTGGTTTTGAACACATATTACGTAAAATATTAAGATAAAAGTCGTTTTAACAAAATAGAATAAATGTACAAAATCAGTTAGCGTGAAAAGTAAACGCGCGTTTACTTTCAAGTGCACGTAAAAATACTATTGTGAAATATGTAGTAAACGCCCGTTTACTTTTAAGTGCACGTAAAATAAACTTGTGGAATCTGAAGTAAACGCCCGTTTGCTACTGACTAAACGGACACAGAGTAAACATTTCCATTTTGACTGCGTTAACGTAATTATAGTAAACGCGAAATTTGAAGTTGACTAACGAAATATGTGCACGGGGCGTTAACGTGCGTTTACTTTATGTAATGCTTGGTCTGCACCCAACTGTATACAATTCAGGGGTCAGTATATAGGGTCAAAGTCAAAACTGATAGATAAAGGAGAAAACATAAAACATTTTATGAACTTTGAGACGAAAAACTATTTAAAAAAAAAAACCAACTCCTGAATTAGTTTGCAAAGAAGCAAATATAGTAAAAAATCAAAACCAAATTATAACTGAGGCCAAGAATTACTACAAAAATCTATTATAAAAAAAAAAAAAAACTAATTTTAATAATGTTATTCCCCATAATGAAATACCAAAACTATCAGAAAAAATTAGAGATGACATTTATAGAGTTGACTAATACATTTAAAAGAATAAAATGAGAAAAGCCCTGGAACTGATGGATACAAAAACGATTTTTTTCAAATTTGTTTTGTGTTTATTGGATCATGTAGATCAATCAAATATTGTTAAAATCAAGGTGAAATATCTATTAGTTTCCATTCGTAAGATTTGTTTGAGCTTTTGATTTTGCCATTTGAGACTTTCCTTTTTTATTTTCCTTGGAGTTCGGTATTTTTGTTATTTTACCTTTAACACAAAAACAAGATACTATTACTATTGGAGCTGGCATGTCAGTTAACTGCTAGTAGTCTGTTGTTATTTATGTATTATTGTCATTTTGTTTATTTTCTTTGGTTACATCTTCTGACATCAGACTCGGACTTCTCTTGAACTGAATTTTAATGTGCGTATTGTTATGCGTTTACTTTTCTACATTGGCTAGATGTATAGGGGAGGTTGAGATTTCATAAACATGTTTAACCCCGCCGCATTTTTGCGCCTGTCCCAAGTCAGGAGCCTCTAGCCTTTGTTAGTCTTGTATTATTTTTAATTTTAGTTTCTTGTGTATAATTTGGAGTTTAGTATGGCGTTAATTATCACTGAACTAGTATATATATTTGTTTAGGGGTCAGCTGAAGGACGCCTCCGGGTGCGGAATTTCTCGCTGCAAGTGTGCAATATAAGGAAATATTTAATGGCTTATTATTTAGTACTGTCACATAAAATCTACATACTAGTTTGGCAACTTATTAACCTTCGCTATGATTATAAACCAAAATAGTCAAATAGTCATGGTTTGTCTAGTTACGATAGTACAGTGTGTTCCAGCCTTCAGTTACAGCAACCAACTTACAAATATAACTCGAAGAATTCAAGAGGACAAAGGTAATCCCTTACAATGTTTCTCATATAAAATAAAACTCAAGTGTATCGCATTTTCCTTGTTGTTAACTTCTCAATTCATGTTACTAATAAGGGTGGAGCTGATCACCCTTACTTTTTTTTTTGTCGTGTTAATTAGACATCGTGGCAACTCCGCCTGCACGGTGTCCAGTGCCCTAGACAACTCGATCAACTAAGCTGTATAAACATATAGCTTTCGTTAGCCGAATAATGCCTTTCCGCGTCGGCTTGATCAAATATACATATACATATAGATATATATATAAGACTTCTTTATTGCAACGCAAAGGTAGCCAATATGTTTCGTCAATGTGTTTGAAATCTGTCGTACATACATGTACCAAACTTCAAGGAGGGGGGTCGATTCCAATTGAAGGCTAATAACAATTACAAAAGTTTTTAAAACAATGTAATTAGTTGACAGAAATCAGTAATTTGGCCAATTCAATTTTAATGAAATCAAAGAAAACAATTGAATATAATTTGTGAGTCCATTTCACCGAGAGATTAAGGAAGCGTTGGTTATGAAAAGGAAGATATTTATAGTGCATACCCTTCCATTGACTAACAAATTTAGCATGTATCTACAACTCGAGTAATCTCTTAATTGGTCTATGGATAGTTTATGTTGCTTGACTACTTGTTTCACGTTTGTTTGTAAAACGGAGTTCATTACGTAAGATTGCAGGTTTGTTGTTTTCTTAATCAGAATAGCGATATTGGTGGCACATTCCCTTCAGACATAATCACTTTTTTCAATGCACGATGAATGGGAACGATTTCAGTAAGAACGTTAAAAACTGATAGTTATCATCATAATCAAATTGCTTGAGTTTCCCTTCCAAAGGTTACATAGTACCTACATCGTTGTGCACAATGTTACTGTATGGATGGTGAATTACAACAATTATACGATTGCCTTGTACTCTTATCAAGGTATTAAGAAACATATTGTTTATTCTTTATGCTTTATTCTTTATGCTAATGAAAAGATTATATAGCAGGATGTATAAAAAAATCAATGTGAAAACTTATTTCAAACATTTCTTTTTTTTTCAATTTTGGACGCAGAATCGTAATCCAAAGTAGCCAGCGGCATTTTTTGTTTTAATATCTTGATAACGATACAAAATGTTACCCTTGTTATAAACTTATAAGTCAAATGCAAGCAAATTGATTGGACGACTAGTTGTAAGTATTAAGTATTAACTTAGAGTTAAGCAGACCAGCGTTTCAAATAAGTCAGGTTCAATCAAATTGGTGATGATCGAAGTTTACTTATCGCAGGACTGGTTACCAAGTTTACTTCAGTAGCGGACCTGTTCAAAGTTAACTAGTCACTTGTATGATATCATGTATGCCTGAACATGTGAATCAATCCCTATTTTTAAATCAAAAATAAGTTCTTGTTGCAAACCTCAGCGGTGAATTCAATGGGTATTTGCTAGAGTAGGTCATTGAATATACAACATAAAAATGTAAAGAAAAACTTTTATCAAACGGTTAAACCAGTCATCGCACACATCAATCGTGAAGAATCAAAACGATGTCTGTTAAAAAGACTATTCGTATATCTGTAAATTTAATTTAGAGCAACCCGTCAATAAACATGTATATGCTGAACTTGATAAGAAATTAGAGCAAAGTTTAAACTCATTTGTTAATTTTTCCGTTGATTTCAATTTTAGTGTGTTTGTTTTGTCTTCATTAAACAATAGTGTTTAATGTTGTGTTAACAGTGATGTTTACAAAATGAAAATGAAAGAGGATATTTGATATTGATATATATTGCTAGTATTTCTTTACCGAATCGAGCTTGCAGCAAAATAAGATTCAACACCTTCTTTTATAGAATGAAAAAAAAAAAACACATTAAGAAAAGAAAAAAAAAACAGTACTTACCTAAACTGGAAATCATAAGAGTAACCAAATATATATTATGTGTCTTGTTTTTATCATATATGACACGAGTGCAGAGCAATCCGTCTTTTTAGACATTATTTCACTCTAAAATATCCATTAATTGGTAATTTTGGTGAATCGATATAGCAAGTCTAGAATACTTTATCAACACAAATATTGTTTAAATTCATTATTTGGTTACTTTATTGACTTAAGCTGATAACGCACTGGTGACGGTAAAATTTATTTACGAATCGATATCAGCAATGTGCATGTAGAGTGTAAAAATATGCATATACAAAAATATAAAATAAAACAAATACGTAAATGCTTGAATGAATTTTCAAGTTGATATCGGTCCAACGATAATCAAATAAAGCATGTCCATTTATTTACAATGAGGTCATCAAAAAGTATGTCGTTTAGATTAGAACACATGTAATAAGAAATCAAGAGGAGGCACGGTATTAATTGAACTTTAGTCACAACCCTCTATCAAGAAATCATGATAGGTACTACAATCCCTGAAAAATCGTATCAATAGGGAGATATATACTTCGTATGCAGGGGTTGTTTGAATATGTGTTACTTGTAACATGAATGGTATTTTTTTCCTTTGATCTTCTAGTGAGTCAACTTCAGTTATTTTTAGAGGAGTACGTTAACTGAATGATTTTTTAGTTATTGCACTCTCATATCCCGCCGTTGATGGCTTCTCGTTTGAATAGCAAAGAATGGAAGGAGCTTAAACCAGTGAATTAACTTCCATCTCAAAAGTTGTTAATGCACAGTCTGGCTCCGCCTATTGAAATCAATTAAGCGATCTTTTCCCAGTTCTTGGGAATGAAAGAAGATTATTAATTACCTTCATATTTGGTATTAGGAAATGTTTCCTTTTTATCACAACGTCCTTTGAAACTACTTTTTTCGGATTTGAGGGCAAATAAACATCGAATCTAATTTTGCATTACCCCACAACCCCTCCTCCCCTTTTCTCTCCCAACCACACCCCTTTTTAAGAATTTTCGGGAAGTAGAAAAAATATTCAATAACACATAAATGATTATCGATTATGAATCCCACGGGAACAGTTCTTTTAATTTTAAACGTACCTTTATCGGACATACAAATCCAACTGATATCTGCTGCATGTGTTAATTTTCTGGAAATCAGATATAGTATCACGCCACTATTTGATTGACATATCGAAAAATGCAGTAAAATTTTATTGGTCAGGATTTAACCTTTGACATGTGTCATAGCCCATTAATGTTACAAAACATATATAGCCACGCCTTACTCATTAACATATTGAATCCATTATATAAGTTAATTCGTAAAAGGCGTGCTATATATATATATATATATATAACATACAAAAATGGAAAGTTCACAATTGGGAAGTTAAACGCTGTTAGTGATATGTTTATATATATATAATTCTATTTGTTTTTACTCTTTCTCACTGAGTTGCTTTTGTATTCATATGAAATAAAATTCATGCAAAGCCTTTTTTAAAGAGAGAAAAAAAAAGACTTCCAGCAAAGTTGTGTTTAATGCTGATAATATACTATCACTTAATCACCGATAATACAGTGAGAACTTGCATCTCTGATTCCAACTGAACCTAAAATTAGGAATACTACCGAAACTACATTTTCGCTTGCATATCTCAATTTGTTGTTCTTAATATTGACACGTATGCACCAAATAAAACTTGACAAACTTATTACATGTTACGGTCATCATGATTGGATAATTATGTGCATCAACTAATTTGTGACATGTTTTCGAGTTCTTAGATCTTTAGGTAACACAAAAGTCATGTGATCTGTAGAGGGGCGAAAGATACCAGAGGGACATTTAAACTCATATGTCGAAAATAAACAGACAACGCCATGGCAAAAAAAGAAAAGACCAATAGACAAACAATAGTACACAAAACACAACATAGAAAACTTAAGACTGAACAACATGGACCCCACCAAAAACTGGGGGTGATATCTGGTGCTCGGGAAGGATAAATAGATCCTGATCCACATGTGGCACCCGTCGTGTTACTCATGTTATTATGAACCCTGTAATAAGTCTAATTCGGTAGGTCACATTCGGCAAAAGGGTACGGGATTGTAGTTACGACATTAGGAACATATCCATTATCATCTGCGAAACGTATATTCCATAA
Organism: Mytilus coruscus; assembly: GCA_017311375.1. Classification (NCBI taxonomy): domain Eukaryota; kingdom Metazoa; phylum Mollusca; class Bivalvia; order Mytilida; family Mytilidae; genus Mytilus; species Mytilus coruscus. Next base: position 21,739 of record JAASAO010001903.1, on the reverse strand, counting down.
CGGTCAAACAACTCCTGATGCCGTCTGTAAAACTTACATGTATGAAGCGATGAATTCAACTTGGAACTCTTTGTTTAATAGCTTCCTTGTGAGCAGCGACCCTCTATCAAAGAAAACCATGATAGGAAGTACAAGCCCTGGAATATCTTATCAACTGGGAGATATATACTCCGTATGCAGGCGCTGCTGGAATGTTGCTACAAAGAAAAGGAAAGTTCACAATTGGGAAGCTGAAATCATCTCTTTTGTCGTAAAGTTTTATTTTCAAATTACCCTCACTGTCAATTTCTAGATGTAAGTCAAGATATGAGGCAGACTTAACTGTATCTGTTGTATCCTTTATCTCAAGTTCGATTGGATAGATTCGTTCAACATAGTCACCAAATTTTGAATGATTTAGTGAGAAGAGGACATCATCTATATAGCGGAAAGTAAAAATCAAGGATACTGCTTACTTCTTGTCTTTCTTCCAAAAAAATTCCTGTATGAAATCAGCCTCATATCAAAAAATGAACAAGTCAACAAGAAGAGGGGCACAGTTTTTTCCCATGGGAATGCCTATTGTTTGTTGAAAAACACGTCCTCCAAACGTAACAAATACGTTGTCAATCAAGAAATCAAGCATCTTGATAATGTCAGTTTCAGGAAATTATTGTTAGAAACAGAGTGATTTTTTACAAAGGAGGATGTTTCCCTCCGTAAGACAAGATACTTGTATGTACGTTTGCCAATCTTTTTTTATGAAACAAAGCAGGACCAACTCTTTCAATTTTTCTTTTAGTTTGGAATGGGGAATACTTATGTAAAGTGTATAAAAGTCAAATGTTTTAATACTATTGCAAGACGAAAGAGACCTAGATTGTATGTACTCTCAAAGATCTTTTGAATTTTTTTAGTATCCACATCTGAGTCACGCCACCTCTAGTATAGGTAGTTTCACACTAACCTTGAAACCCGGATTTGATTGTTGATAAAATTGATGTTAATAATTTAGAAAGAGGTTTCGTTGAGCACTAGGAAGACCCAACATTATACCGTTGTTTGTACGGACACTTATGTAGTTTAGATCTAATACAATGATTGAAGATAAAGTAAAAGAGTATCCTATTCCCAAAGCTGACATACTGAGTTATTATGGATTCGTATTATGGTTGGTGCAGGGATCATTTATGCGATTTCTTCCGTTTTTTTTTTTTCTTTCAGTTTATTTTGTATTTAAATAAATTAATGAGAGCTAAATATTGGTTAATTAATGTTACATGTTATCCCTGCTTATAATGCATGTTCAAATCTGAATCTATCATAACGGAATAGTTTTTCACAAATTTTGGCGATGTTGCGCTCTTTCAAGAATGTCGACTTTATTCGGCGTGTTTTAACCGTCTAAACATGCTAAGGCAAACCGAAACAGAAACAGTCACGTTGAATGTTTCAGAGGAATGGAATGTCCATAGTATGTAATATATTATATATAGATGATGGAGAACATTCCATACTTATTCAAATCCGTCCGTTGTATTCAGACCTTGAAGGTTTTCCTTTGTTTCTTTAGATCTTTATTCACCTTTGAGATTTATTGGTTTTATGCCTGTTCAGATGGATTATAGTTCTCACTGAGATGTTTCGAACTGAAATAATTTAGTTAAAACCTTGATGTTGTTTTTTTTTTTTTTTTCATACATTGCTATCTGTTTCAAATTGCCATATATTTGTTTTCGAACGAGAAAGTAGACAAACGAAATACGTTGTTCACACATTCTTATTACATGGTTAAGTATGTACGCTACACAATACACATCTCAACTTTCTTTACCAATCACACATCAATATTTGGTATTCTTTGATTGATAATTTTATCAGTAGAAAGAAGATGGATTGTAGTGGATGCTTGCATGCTGTGGTAAATTCTTACTAGATTTATTTAATGATCTACACAATTATTACTTGAATTCATTAATGAATTAGGGCGAAACTGTTTTTGTTTTTTTTTTTTTTTCACCTTATATACACTCAAAGAAGATGTTTTATATGTGAAGATTCCTTTGATAATTATGGAGTTTTTCGATGCACCAACTACATAAAATGTTTTTTTCTTTACCTCGTGCACGTACTTAAGTAAGAATCAACATTGCCTTTTCGGTTATTTCAGCTCTTCAAAATGTTGTTTTACGTTTTGTATTTTCTAACTAATAGTTTTGCTTCGATCAACACAGATGTTTTATTGTCAACATAAGCATCTATTGCAGTATCATTGGTACCAGGAATGTTGTTACACATGTTAAATATCGTCTGTTCATTTTAATATACAAACCAAGACAGTTTGCTTGAATTCGTAAGAAAACAAGATCGATTACTTCAACCTAGTAAGTTTATCCAAATATGCAGGCGTCAGATCGTTCAGCTCAATAATATATTCAAAGAATCGTCTTTGTTTTTCCAAATAATAAGCTTTTTGGAGAGTTGAGAAGTAGTATTCAATTGTTATTTGTAAACTGACTTTGTGTCAAATTCAGTCGTTCTCCCTCGTCACCCTTCTTGCATAAGTTTTGCTCTAGGGAACAATCCTGTAAATAAACTGTCAATAATGTAAATTTGTAGGCTTGTTTTGAAAATAAAAAAAAAAAAAAAAACGAACGTGTAATGCATCAAATGACTGTTAACAGATTGTCAAAAATATTTTGTTTAGACCTTTATATCACCATTATCTATGTGAAATTGAAAAATCGTCAAAAAATATAATCCACAATACTTTTTAATATAAAAATGGTAGCATACCTTATAAAAATTACCTTGAGGTACTATACGGCTTGTTTTGTTAATGGAGAACAACATGATAAAACATGCTACACCGAGGAAAAAGTTATAATGATGCTGGAATTTCTTATTGACAACATCTTTGTTGAATTTGAAGGTAAACTTTTCCTGATAAATTGTCGGCATTTATATGTGAACGAACTATGCGCCTCTCCTAGTCAACTTCGTCTTATTTACAGATGAGTCGGAGTTCCATCAGATACATGTCAAAAGCAAGAAGAACAAAGAAATCATATCATGTATTTTCATCTTATATTGGTAAAGTTGTTTTCCATTAAAAATCCAAACTTTTTTTATTTGGTCCATCAAAATCTCTTTCAGAACTAGAATTGAAAGAAACGAAGACAAAGCTTCCTCTGTCTTATTTTGACTTATACAGTACACACTGGAACATAATCTAATAAATGCTGGGAAGTTTTTGTTTGTCTGACATGCTGGGCATGTAGGTCCCTGGTCAGATAACCTGTTGTGATAAAAGGAATAGGTGACAAAACAAATGTAATAAAATTGTCAGGTATTAATCAAGGATGATAGAGTAGAACAGTGATTAAAACTAAGAATTAAAGATAATATCTAAATGAATATTAATAATTGAAATATATATTAGCTATAAGCTCTGTATTTTCAATCATTATTTTCTGTTAATTATTATACTTTACTATTGTATATGATCAAAACAATGACTCAATACACTACTTGACGAAAAACAACTCTCTTTACGATTAACAGTCACTGTACGACTGTCCTAGTCTGTGGAAGACTGAAAATGACTGTCAGATCAGGTGATAAAAACTGTAAGGGTTGTGGCAGTTGCCTTATTGCGTTGTAACAGTTAATTAATGTCTGTCCGAACACTTTTAGAGGTTGTCAAAAACAAAAATTGCTATCTTCAGTCATTTGACGACTGTTGCAGTGGTTTAAGGCGTTGGCACAGTCAAATACTATTTGTTACAGTCTTTCCAAAAGTAGTGGCAGTTGTATAATGTTTGTCCCGACCTTTTAATAGTTTGGACAGTTGAAATCTGTTTGTGTAAACTTTTCACACGTTGATGCAGTCAAAAAAAGTTTGTTACAAAGTTTTCAGAGTTGAGACAGTTGTTTAATGCTCGTTACAGTTTTGTAAGTTTGTTACAGTCATTAAATGGTTATTACAACTGTTTAAAGGTTGTCACAGTCGTTCGTTAAATGTTTAAAACAAACATAAATTTATAAATTGTTGCAGTCGGTAAATGTTTAATAAAAATATTTAAGCGTCACGGTTGCAGCCGTTACACCATGTTTTCACATCTCACTCTCTGCAAGGTTTGGTATAGTCGTTAAATGACCCATGATTTATATTATTATCTATTGTGTTTATTTCATTTGCGATCGTTGTTTGTCTTTTTGTAGTTTTCCGTTTATTGCTATGATATTGTCTGTTCTATTAGTTTCTACTTGTGCGTTGGAGTATCATTTTTGGTATCTTCCTATTTTATTATGTCTATTCAGAGTCTTTTATAACTTGCTCCATCACACCAAAAGCCTCCGTGTAAGGAAAAAGAGGTTTAAAATTATTGCAGGAGATGTTAATGAATTCATTTAAATTTATATTTGAAATAGTGTTGATACTAAGTATAGAATGTCCCTGATTATGCGGAAATGAAAATGTCACGAAGATTAATTATTCGTCGGTGTACCTGAAGCGACATGAAGTAAATTTAAAGAATATAAATATCTATATTATACAGAATGTTAACTGGTTTTATTTGTCAGTGTTGGATGATGCGGTCAAATAGTTTTGTTATACACACCATCTTGAACTACTAACTTTAGTGACGGTCTAATATTATGAATACAGAGATGAAATGCTGACAATCTAAATTGATGGGGAAAAGATTTTGCATTCATTGTTTTCCAATATTGCTTTCATTTGTATTATAATACAATACATCCTGACATGAAAAAAAAACTTCTGATTTATAATGCAGCCATATAGATTTACATACTAAAGTGCAAATATGGTCAGTTTTAGTTGATACGGTCAAATAGTTTTGCTATACCAGTCAGGCTGACGTATCAAAAGTACTGAAATGTTGTTACATATCAATATATTGAACAACAGGAGGACATGCTGGCAGTCTAAATTTATGCAGACAAAATTGTGTAGTCATTGTGTTCCAATATTGCTCTTATTTGTATTATACAATACATCCTGACATAAAAATATTACTGAATTATTATGCGGCTATAAAGATTTAAATAATAAAGTTCAAATATGGTCAGTTTTGATTGATATAGTCTAATAATTTTGCTATACAGGTCGGCATGAGGTATCAAAACTACTGAAATTTTGTTACGTATCAATACATTGAACAAAAGGAGGACATGCTGGCACTCTAAATTTATGCGGACAAAATTGTGTAGTGATTGTGTTCCAATATTGCTGCCATTTGTATTATACATTCTATCCTGACATAAAAATATTGCTGATTAACTATGCAGCTATATAGATTTACATAATGAAGTGCGAATACATGTATGGTCAGTTTAAGTTGATGCGGTCAAATAATTTTGTTATACAAATCCACCTGAAGTATCAAAACTACTGAAAGTTTGTAACGTATCAATAAATTGAACAAAAGGAAGACATACTTGGACTCTATATTTATGCCGACAAAATTTTGTAGTTATTGTGTTGCAATATTGCTGTCATTTGTATAATGCCTTCATTCTTGAAATAAAGATATTACTGAAATATTATGCGGCTATATAGATTTACACATTAAAGTTTAATTATGGTCAGTTTAGGTTGTTGCGGTCAAATAATTTTGCTATACAAGTCATCCTGAAGTATCAAAACTACTGAAATTGTGTTACGTATCAAAAAAATTGAACAAAAGGAGGACAAACTGGCACTCTATTTGTATGCGGACAAAATTTTGTAGTCATTGTGTTCAAATATTGATGCCATTTGTATAATACAATACATCCAGACATAAACATATCACTGAATTAGTATTCGGCTATATAGATTAACATAATAAAGTGCAAATTTGGTCAGTTTTGGGTGATACGGTCTAATAATTTTGCTTTACAAGTCAGCCTGAGGTATCTGAACTACTGAAATTTTGTTACGTATCAATATATTGAACAAAAGGAGGACATGCTGGCACTCTAAATTTATGAGGACAAAATTTTGTAGTCATTGTGTTCCAGTATTGCTGTCATTTGTATTATATATTCTATCCTGACATAAAAATATTACTGAATTATTATGCGGCTATAGAGATTTACATAATAAAGTGCAAATATGGTCAGTTTAGGTTGAAGCGGTCAAATAATTGTGTTATACAAGTCAGCCTGAAGTACCAAAACTACTGAAATTTTGTTACGTATCAATAAATTCAACAAAAGGAGGACGACATACTGGCACTCTATATTTATGCAGACAAAATTTTGTAGTTTTTGTATTGCAATATTTCTGTCATTTGTATAATACCTTCATTCCTGACATACAAATATTACTGAATTATTATGCGGCTATATAGATTTACATAATAAAGTGCAAATATGGTCAGTTTTGGGTGATACGGTCTAATAATTTTGCTATACAAGTCAGCCTGAGGTATCCTAACTACTGAAATTGTGTTGCGTATCAATATATTGAACAAAAGGAGGACATGCTGGCACTCTAAATTGATGAGGAAAAAATTGTGTAGTCATTGTGTTCCAATATTGCTGTCATTTGTATTATACATTCTATCCTGACATAAAAATATTGCTGATTTACTATGCGGCTATATAGATTTACATAATAAAGTGCACATATGGTCAGTTTAGGTTGATGCAGTCAAATAATTTTGTTATACAAGTCAGCCTGAAGTACCAAAACTACTGAAGTTTTGTTACGTATCAATAAATTCAACAAAAGGAGGACGACATACTGGCACTCTATATTTATGCAGACAAAATTTTGTAGTTATTGTGTTGCAATATTTCTGTCATTTGTATAATACCTTCATTCCTGACATACAAATATTACTGAATTATTATGCGGCTATATAGATTTACATAATAAAGTGCAAATATGGTAGTTTTGGGTGATACGGTCTAATAATTTTGCTATACAAGTCACCCTGAGGTATCCTAACTACTGAAATTGTGTTGCGTATCAATATATTGAACAAAAGGAGGACATGCTGGCACTCTAAATTGATGAGGAAAAAATTGTGTAGTCATTGTGTTCCAATATTGCTGTCATTTGTATTATACATTCTATCCTGACATAAAAATATTGCTGATTTACTATGCGGCTATATAGATTTACATAATAAAGTGCACATATGGTCAGTTTAGGTTGATGCGGTCAAATAATTTTGTTATACAAGTCAGCCTGAAGTACCAAAACTACTGAAATGTTGTTACGTATCAATAAATTGAACAAAAGGAGGACATACTGGCACTCTAAATTTATGAGGACATAATTTTGCAGTCATTGTGTACAGTCCCTGTAACGTAAAAGTTAACACTTTTTTCATTCGGGAATCGTACGTACAGCGTTCGGGAATCGTTCGTATAGAGTTCGGTCATCGTTCGTACATCATTCGTATAGCGTCCGTACAACGTTCGGTTAGCGTTCGTTCATCGTTCGTTCATCGTATGGTAAATGTCACCGTTTAGGGTTTTGTATATCGTATGGTTCATGGTATCGTTAAGCGTTTTATTTGTCGTATGGTACATGGTATGGTTTAGCGTTTAGCGTTTCGATTATCGTATGGTATGTGATATCGTTTAGCGTTTCATCAATCGTATGGTATATCGTTTTGTGTTAAGCGTCTGATATATGTTAGGGTTTCATTTCAGAAAGTTATTTCAATTATTATTTTGAGTTGAAATAATTTAATATAAAAAGATGCGGGATAAAAAAAAACAATTATTAGTTTGGATTGGATTAAATCTCCAACTAATATCATTATGGAATATATATAAAACGAAGGGGAAACGTTTCCTCCCATCACATTTTGACTTGAATAACATGAGACCAAATACCGCGATATAAGTCTCTCTCTTCTCTCTCTCTCCTCCACCAACTATTTCTCTGATCCAAATATTTCCTTGACACAATCAATTATATATAATGTTCTATAAATGAGGCTTTGTATGAGATACACGTTTTATATCTAAACGTATTAAAAAAGACAAGACATATCCATGGTATTTGTTCCCTCAATGTCAGTGTCTGATATAAACCGAAAATTGCCAGGGATATATAAAATTCGCTGAAGACATCTATGGAACCAGCGTCGCTTGTGATTCCTGCTGTCGGTGTTAAAACTGTTATGTTGACTGTAAAAGTGCTTAAGTCCATGTATGAGTAAAATACAGAATTAAAAATAACTCTACCTTTTTATATTTCTTTATTTTAGAGGTAAGCTTCTGGCCAAGTTTCACCTATTCTAACGCAAATCATTTACCTTAAATAACCAATCAATTGTATTTTAATTCTTTGTACGAATACATGGAATATTTGTCACTGGACGTTATGCATGCAATCGATGATCAAATACAAATCTACAGTATTTATAAACATACTACAATTGTATATATGAAAGAGACTAAAAATATAAATTTTAATTATTTTACACATATTTGAAGGATCGAAATAATCAGTTCTACAAATGGTTGTTATTGAAAGACTTGAAATTTTACAAATATCACATGCCTCAATGAAATTTCTTATCGACGCACCAAACTTTTCCTTTCGTCGTGCATAGCTCATTTTCCGATTCACTTAAGGTTTCTAACGATCTTCTTACTTGTTCATTACATTCTAAAATTAAAATCCTACACAAATTGCCAAAACTTTTATTCTCAGGCTAGACTGCGTAAAAGATGAATACTGTTTTGTTTGTGTACACACGGTGTTTTGAAGGCCGATATCCAGTTCTGAAAAACCAATAAATTCTTCGCCCGGGGATATGCATTTGACATTAATCTCCCTTCAGTAACTTTACAATACCCAGTCGTGTCATTTCTGTATATTGTACATGTAGATAGCACGAGTGATACATGTATATACACCAGAAATACCCATTCAAGTAAAATTTTATCTTTTAGAAGAACTCCATATCGGGTAACATTAAATATAAATAAACATAAAATTACAATTAAAAAAAATGGTAATAATAAGTTCAAATGTTGCTTTATTAAATGCACCTAGGTACGTATTTGTAAACTTATGTTATTATTTTATTTCATGTATCTTTTTGTATTTTTTTTTTTTTTGGCTTCAATTTTTATTTATTTTATCTTATTGACTTATTCGTAAATCGAAAACGCACAAACCTAAATAGAATCATATGGCATTGAATGATTTCTCTAACTCAAAACTAGTTATAGATGCCTCTTAAATTTTATTTTTCTCGTTGGGTTGCTTGTCCATTAACTGACGTTTACGCCATATTCTTTTGTTCGGTATTTGTGAAAAGTCGCTCATCGATCAATTTCAAAAGAATCCTAATACTCGTAAGTCATGAACATTGAAGTTCAACTTGCTTTCAATTTTTGTATACGCACAAAGATAAAATAAATGAAACACTTTTAAGCTGTTTAAATCATGCAGTTAATTTTGAAAATATAGTTTTGAAAAAAACGGTTATTTCTGTTTAATACTTTTCTGTCCCTTTTCTTAATAATTAGGACACGTGTCACTGGTTAATATAGAACTAGTCAACCATGAATAATCCCAAACAATAATTTTTTATTGGTTTGTCATACTTGCTTATATTTTTCAATTACGTATTGTTTTCGGCTGAGACTACTACACGTATAACAGTTATAGTAGTCTCAGTTTTCGGCAATATTGTAACAATATCCTTAGAATTTTAAATTGCTTCAGTCATTTAATACATATATTATTTTTTTTGTGTTCATGATTTATATTTTAGATTGATAATATAATTGCATCATTTTTGAGCATTATTTAGATGACATTTTAATATTTATTTAACGTGCATGCCATACCGATTTGATTGGCAAATAACTGTTTAAACACTTGACGCCATATTAATATTATATATGAACATTTCGGAAAAATTAGGATATTTAATCATCGGCTCTCAGGAAGTTTACTTGTAGGTTAAAAGAAAGGGAAAATATACCTCTAAGTAGTAAAACTTTAAGATTGGTATTCTTTAAATTGTATAACTTTCATATTTTGGCTTTCTCTTCAATTTTTAAATTATATGGAGAATCACGTTTTAATGCCAGATCTTTTATTATTTGTTCTGTTAAATCAAAGACATGTAGTTCATGTATTCTATTTTCCGGGAAAAATTTATTCACAATGATAAAGAAATTAGGGATGTTGTGTATACACCTTTCTATTGGTGAACAATATATATGTTGCCCACTAGCTGTCCTTATGTGTTTTTCGTTGTTTGATTGCTGTCTCGTTGTCGTTAAACCCACTATGATCTCCTACAGTTTCAGTTCCGTTTGATGTACGTTTAATTTGGTTTAAAACAAACCATATACCAACTTACCAGTTTATTGTTTCCCTATTTGGCACACACCTAAATATAAACCTCATTGAAAATACTATTTAATTTGTCGTAGTAAATTCTATTGAGCACAAAACAAATCCATTTTTTTTTTAATATGAAGAAAAACAATATTGTTTTTTACTTTGAAACACGGAGTTAATACTTTAAATTACATTGTGCACAAAAAATCCTTAAATCTTCCTAGGAATGAGAAACTCTTTTCTTCATAGAAATGTTTGAAATAGTTTACACTGGACATTAAACAACTTACAATCAATCAACTAAAATATATCCAAGGATTTTATTATGCATGTACATGTATATAAATGCCGGATAGCATATACATATATTGAATAATCAATAAAATTATGCTGTCAAAAGAAACATTATCATTAGGATATCAAAATAATTCAGTTTTTCTTTCAAAATGATTTGCAAACAGTCCTCTTTCCAGAGAATTTTTCTGTCTGTGCTATCGCTCTGTGTGGGTTAATTATTTTAAGCATAAAGTTTATAAATCGATCTCTGAAAAACATTATATATATAGAAGTCAAAGTAAACTTATGCATGGCGGAAAAGAAATATATGAAAACGATAGGTGCAATGTGCATGCAGCCTTGCAAATGATATTAAAAAATATATTTAATCTATAAAACTTAGGACTTTAATCTAAATATTGTTGATGGGATGTTGAAGTTTCCAGAACATAGAAAATACACAAGAAAATCTATCAGTACACTTGTCTATCAAAATGTGCTTGGTGTCCATTTTACAATATATTGTTTAAGAATTTAGTGTTTTCTTATTCATTCTGACATCTGTGTCCCTGGATCTGAGCAAGAAATGGCGAAGACGTTATGCTTATCAGTTTACCTTTAAAAGATTTTCAACAGAATATTATATATATAATTTTTTAATTTTAGTTTTTCTTTGCGAAAACAAAATGGCCCTAAAGCTAAATGTGATCGTCAGATGTAAAATGGAAGGCGATAAACACTTTAGAATATACACCACCTGCTGGATCTTTTACCTGGACACAGATCTTGTTACGTAACAAGTACGAATGTAAAATTATCGATATGGTATATTCAGTCGAATATACACAGTATCTCTGGACTGGGGTATTTAAGATATTTTAATCTGATAATGTATGTAAATTCATTTGTGCTTTATGTAAAAAAAATGCATTTAACCATTTTATTTTCAAAACTTCTTTAAAATGAGTTGACTTTCAGTTTGAGCATATATTTATTTTCAAAACCGGATTTCCAATTATAAACCAATCTCATTATTATCAGCAGTGGGCAACGTATTTGAAAAAAATGTATTTAAAATGTATTTAATCACTTAATTAGTTGCAAATAGCGTTTTGTTTCAAGTTCATATTCGCCTTTTGAGAATACTAATACAGGAGTTCCACAAGGCTTTTATTAGGTTCCCTACTATTCCTTATTCAGGTATATGACATAGCTGGTAATTTGATAAGTCTAACTCGATTGTGTGCTGATGAAACATCCCTTTCTTATTCAAGAAATAGTCCTTACACAATAGAGGATGTCCTAAATAGCGATTTAGAAAAATTTCAGCATGGTCTCAGGATTGGTTTATTGATTTTAATCCTAACAAGACAATTACTATGCTATTCTCCTGTAATTCTTCTCCAGATGAAATTAAATGGAACTTCAAAATCAAGTAGTAGAATTGTCTCCTGTCATAAACACTTAGGTATTACTTTTGATTCCAATGGTAAATTCTATACAATATAGAAAACGTTTTAAAGTGTGCAAGCACAAGATTAAATTTCTAAAACAAGGATGTGTCCAAAGTACACGGATGCCCCACTCGCACTATCATTTTCCATGTTCAATGGACCATGAAATTGGGTAAAAATCTAATTTGGCATTTAAATTAGAAAGATCATACCATAGGGAACATGTGTACTAAGTTTCAAGTTGATTGGACTTCAACTTCATCAAAACAACCTTGACCAAAAACTTTAACCTAAAACTCCCACTTTCATTTTCTATGTTCATTGGACCGTGAAATTGGGGTCAAAGTCTAATTTGAAAGCCATATCATAAGCAACAAGTGTACTAAGTTTGAAGTTGCTTGGACTTCAGCTTCATCAAAACTACCTTGACCAACAACTTTAACCTGAAACTCCCACTTGCATTTTCTATAGAAAATGAAAGGATATGGAGTAAATGTACATGGGACAAAATCGCACACAATACATATAAAACATAGAAAATTATCAATGAACAGGGCTTTTATTCCTGTTCTTCATCTTGACAGTTGATGTAAGGCTATGTTCAGTGGACCGTGAAATTGGGGTCAAAAGTCTAATTTGGCTTTAAAATTAGAAAGATCATATCATAAGCAACAAGTGTACCAAGTTTGAAGTTGATTTGACTTCAGCTTCATCAAAACTACCTTGACCAAAAACTTTAACCTGAAACGGGACAGACGGACGCACAGACGGACGGACGAACGAACGAACAGACGGACGCACAGACCAGAAAACATAATGCCCCTCTACTATCGTAGGTGGGGCATAACAATGAAATATGTATTGACTAGGAATTATCTTATTCGCATAAACTTAACACCAATTATGTAATATGCACGTGAGTGGGTTGTACTCAACAAGATTCCGACAATCTAGAACATGACGTTTAGTTGGAAGCAGGAATATTAGTAACTGGGTTGCCCGTGTTTGCTAGTCCGGAAGTTATATATTTTCAGTGGTACAGGCTGACATTTGGTAGTGAACAGAAGAAAATCCAAAATGTTCTATTCTTCACATAAAGTGGGACTGCCTCTACGATTTAATGCCACTTTTTCAGTTATAGATAGAATAACAGAAAATTCCTTTTTTTTCATCTACTACTATCGAATGAAATAGCCTAAACCCCGACATATGTACGTCCAGAAATATGAATATATTTATATAACTTGACACAGACACAATTGCACGCCAATCTTTATTATTAAGGACAGTTGATTGGATAAAAGTGATGGATTACCACGCCTATATTAAAACTGAGATCCTATGAACAGACTTCAGATAGCTCCCAGCAAGGATTTGTATAGTTAGAAGGATTGGAATCTCACGGTTTATCGTAATCTCTTCAGCGGCGAGACTTCGTTACTCGCCACTACTACTACTCGTCACTTACGATATCGGAACGTAATTTTTTGTACACATGTATCGAGTTGTGTTCTTATTTTTGTCACGTATAGTCAATGTTGTAATGGTAAAGGACTTTATTCATTCTTAAATGTAATTATTATTGATTAGCACTCAAGTTTCAATTGACGAAAAGCGTAATTTAAGGGATTCATTTGATGTACATTGTAATGCAGTGTATAACGACAGTTGACAATGTGTTTGTATGTTAACTTCTGTAAATTTTATTTTCAGTCAATTGCCAAAGAAATGAAAAAACAATCTCATTCTTGTAAATGATGTCATTATAGCTATATAAGATTTGCATCTTCGGAAACTATCAATCTCGGGAAACAGGTGCAAAACCATTTTTGTGGCAAGCTCAGCTAATCTTACCACAACAAGCGATATTGTGAGCTGCTCTTTGCCAATTATTTACATAGTTAAAGAACTGACCACACATTTCAAGACGAATAACTGTAATGCGTTTAATATACATGTCAGTGGCTGATCATTATCATAAGGTTGGGACAAGTACTGTTAAAGAGGGGCCCACTGGTAAACCCTATAAAACTGCCTCTGCATGTTACTGTAGTCGGTTTCAATCATTATAAACATGGTAAAGGCATTGAAGAAACGTTAGCCAGTGTGTTATAAATTATCAACTGTAAGCACATTTTTTAATTGTACTAATAACATTACATCTTTAAATGCATTTTCTTTCTTGTCAGAGCACTTAAATCAATTTGTGCATGAATTAATAGGGCAACATTATAGTGTCAGCTCTCTGTCATAACGGCCTCTCAAGTAGTCAATCATGGAATTATTCATGGTTATGTATTATACATGTAGTATAATACAGAAATTAACTTGAAAAGAGCGACTTGTCATATATCAAAGAAGACTTAAAATAATCTTTCATCTTTTCTGACTGTACGTTGGTACACTTTCATATGAGGTAAGTAACAGCAGTTTACATCAAGTATTAAAACAAAAGTCTTACCTTTCTGTTTGTAACTTTCATGTTTTCTAGATCTAAACTGTGTAAACATAACTAAAATGTTTATTGTCAAACAGTAGATACATTTTGTACAATTTTGCCTTGTATTGACTTTATAGCACACACTTACAAATATACATGTAAAACACTGACTTTTGTCTATCAAGATAAGAAATAACGATAGATTGAATAATTGCTTACATCAACATCATTTGAACTTTGGTGAACTGAGCCGTCTCATTCGATTGGCAATCATACCGCATCTCTTAACTCTTATGTCTTAACTTCAAATTTGGTATAAAACTATTTTTGTACATGTTTTATGTATTGGCTGTTGGTTTCATGTGATAATATTTATCGACCTGCTATGCTGCATGGGTTTTGATGATAGTGGATGACATACATTCATCGATTGTACATGTAGACTACTAGTTTTAAAATCTTCATTTGATACTGGATGGATAGTTGTCTCATTTCAATCATATCCCATGTCTCCTTGCTTATTTTACTACACATACTCATAGACATTAATCACACAGATTTATATGAAAAACTGGATTAATAAAGGCAGTGACAAGAAAGAGAATCGTCAATATACACTCAACACCAAGCAGATTAGGCGAATATTAAATGAATCTGGCATGTAAAGGAATTTAAAAAAAGATATTCTATGATTTATTTTTACGTTAAAATATAGATATAATCCAATTCAGCTGGTATCACATGATCATCTATCAAGTCCACGAGATTCCAATCCTTCTAACTATACAAATCCTTGCTCCCAGTATTCGAATTTGATAAAAAAAAACATATTTATATCTCGTATTGTTTCAATATTCAAAGTGTTGAGTAATGTAGTTGAATTTTAGATTAAATTTGGGAAGTCGTGTATATCCCCATTTTTAAGTTATTCAACTTGAAGAAATAAAAAAATCAGCTGGTTTTGAAATTTTCAAGAGTTGCAAATATTAACAAATTAAATTTATGATACAGAATTATTTTTTATTTGTGTTCATCAACAATGTTTGCTAAATATTTTTTCCTCGAATCCCGAAAAGTGAAGAGTTTAATATGTGTAAATCCCAAGTTCACACAAATAATAAAGTCCCAACCCGACTTTCGTGAAAGGTCTGTTCTATATAGAGTTTAGTTTCATTTTCAAAAATTTCAGACACGTAAATAATATAGGTTATTAGTGCTAGCTTCACACTAGTTATTAGCTGGCCTGGATTATGATAGAAAATATCCAATGACATGCAAAAATATATCTAATGCCATGGGTCACGCATGGACTGTCTTATTTTATAGGGATGCCCATGTGGCACATCAAAGATAAGATTGATTTAACCATTGTACTTTAGAATTGCAACAAATCTTAAATTCACTTAAATACATTAACCTGTTATCTTGTCGACTTTAAAGCCAACATACAGATAGCCGTAATATACTGAGAAGAGACCTCGATGAAATTTGAAAGTTAAACAAATCTTAGTTTCACGGAAACGAATATTTTGTAAAAACGTTGTAGTGATCAGATAATCTATGACGTAATTTTAAAAATAAGACTACAAGGTCGAAATAGTTCTAGCCGTCTTATAGCAAGAAAGTCTCCTCACTCAGCTTGTGGTTATGTGTTGGTGGTGGATAGAGTCTCATCGACTCACAATTGACTTTTATCTCTGCGGTTACAAAGCTCGTTGTTGAGATCAACACTAGGGAGATACCATTAAATTTTAAGGAGTTTTTTTTTTTTTTTGGGGGGTGGCTAGGATGAAAATGTTGTCCTGCATTTTTCTTTAAATGTAATCTCAATGTAAATGTAGTCCTGCTTTTTTAATTTTACACTCTATTCTGTCCTGCCTTTCTTAGTTATTGATTTATTCGGGTTGTTTTACATGAGGTCATCATGCCTTTTCTTTTGGCAAAATGCCCATACTGCCTTTTTCTCTAAACTCCTGTCATGACTTTTTTCACTTTTCATACGTCAGACAAACTTCTTCATGCATGTGACTTCATATTTCAAAAGGGATAAGAAATGTCTTAATTGATAAGTTCTACATTGCATTTAAAAATCCATTGGAAGAATATTGTAAAATTAGAAATCATTGTCCGCTGTTGGAAGTTCAGTTTCGCCATTTTTCGTGCTTGTCATAAGACGATATTTCAGGGTTTCGATTGTTAAACTCGTTAAATCAAATAACGAACATATTACATCTCAACATGAGAAAGAGTGGCTCATTGACCTCTATCAATGTTTATCGTTTATAAGATGTTGTACTTTCAATGCTATTTATGAACGCAGAGTAAAATTTTAAATGTTTGGTATACAAATTTTGAATTATTCAACTTATTTTCAGAAGACAATGGGAAATATCGAAGAATCATTATTTATTTATTATATTGTAACAATTTTTCTTCACAAAGGCTTATAATGATAAATGAAATCAATGTTTTTGCTGTCATTATTACAATTTATGTATTGCTCTCTGGTGAAGAGTCTTTGAGTTCTGACGAAAATGATAGTGTTTTTCTATTTGTCCACAAAGTATATAAAAAGTACAAAGCGTTTTTCTCAACTTTGACAACCTTATTCTGTAACAGATCTTACTAGAACATGGTCAATTTATGCTCTTAAGGATACAATCATCGAATGATCTTTATGATTGACTATTGTATTCTGAAACGTTTCGATGGTTTTAATTAAAAACAAAATTGATACTTACAATTACGTGTAGATTTATTCCGTTTTCCTATTAATCCGTAACTAGAAAAGCGACTTAATATGTATCACATCATAAACTATGAGTGTATAATTTACATTTAAACAAATTCACACATGACTTGTCATGTACACTAACATATTTTATTTTACACAGCTCGGTGTGTTTGTATTTATTTCTTCTGAAAATAGGCGCACTCGATTAGTTATATTAAGTGGAAAATATCCATTGATTCGATTCTTAAAATTTATATGTAATTTATTTTTATATCTTCATGCTAAATTGTATATTTATGTATGTATTGGAGAAGACGTCACTAAGTTGAAAAACTTGTGTCTAATCCATTTGTCATTTTTGAACAATAAAATATGTTCAAACTAAAAATCATGATTTGAATTTGAAGAAAAGAAGAAAACCAAACACATTTTTAAAATAAAATTGAAATCCAACTGATTAAAAGTCGTATTGACCTCTGAAATTCTATCACAGAAAAAAATACTTATAGTATCTCAAAATGTCCAAATATAGCCCGTTTTATAATCGCGCAGTGGACATAATTGTTATATTTCTATTCAGACATTCCACATTTTATCATCCGTTTCAGAACTATTTTGAAGATTACGACGATCCGTGGCTTCATTGCACATTTGACGCAAAATACATTTTCAATTCTTTATTTACACTCAAACACAAATATGTGTTACATGAGGACAAATAACAAATCAAATGCAATAAATGACATAATAGACAGGAAAATAATAACTAATAATAATAGGACGTACGCCAATTCATGAGGGCGTGCCAAATTGTCACGAATGTCCAATCAGGTTTTGTGCTGTTCAAAGTTTGACGTGCGGTGATGTTTGAACATTGTTGAGTGTATTTTACATTTGTCATTTCGGAGCCTTTAATATCTTACTATGCTGTATGAATTTTGTTCATTGTTGAAGGCCGTACAGTGACCTTTGATTGGTCATTTCTACGTTATCCAGTATCTGGTTAAATTCTCTCAGTAGACATTATCCCATCATTGATGATCAGGTGTGATATGAAAAGAAAACTACATTATCGTATCTCGGATATATATCTATTAAATATAATAAAGAAAACTTTAGTAAGATTGAGTACAACAATAGCTTAATTTGCCTTATTAAATCCTTGATGCTGTCTCCTTCAGACTATCAAACACTGTCACCCTAATTGTTAACGTGGTATTATACGTGATAAATTGCTGTAAATAATAGTAAACTGAGTATTTATTCACAGTACGCACTTCCTATTTTAGTTGTAGTGATAGAAATCTTAATATCATTGATACACAGTTGAGAAATATGGTGCAGTTATTCAAATGCAGATTTAAACCTTATTAATATTAAACCCAATCCGCATGCAGCTGTGGTCATCCTGATGAGGATAGTATTCACTATTTTTAAGTGCCCTTTATCAACGAAACAAGAGAAATATTGTTTTCAAAATTAGAAAGATCTACTAATATTCATTTTGCTTTTATTGGCTGGCGACGGTGACCTTTCATTTCAGCAAAACAAAGAAATTTTGAGTTTGTACAATCATATATCAGAAATACACTAAGATTTAGAACATTCAATTAAAATTCGGAATTCCTACTTCCCAACTCTTCACTCTAGTCCAGTTTTATATATTACTCTATATTATGTTATACTTTTTGTTTTGAGACAAGGCCATATTTTGTCAAAAGACAAGCACAATAACCCCAAAGCGAATTGCGAGAAGTGGTTTCGTATTTCGTTATAGAAAAAAAACTAATAGTTTATGTAAAATAACGACTCTCGTACGGTGTGGCGTTTATATCTTTTTAATACATTGGTGCAATTGGATGCAAAAAATAATGACCATAAAATGCCAGGTTTGCGAGATCAGACAGTAACCTAACAACTAAACAATTGAAAATCTAGGGATCAATGTTTAACATTCGTCAGCAATGAGCAATTTACATCAATAAAACATGATTTAGTCGAATACTTTCGAGTAAAGAAAAGAGACTACCATAGATTTGTCATTAACCACAAATGCTTAAGGGTACAAATCAGTATTCAGGAGTTACCTTTTTTGCATTACACCACATTACAACAGAAATTAGAAAATAGGGCCTGGAAGTATTTCTAAGACATTGTTGTTTTCCTGTTCTATGTAGCTTTCTTTCTGGCAAACACGGTGTTAGATTTTATAAATGCTGACAGGCACCGACCATTGAAAAACAATCGATCTGTTTAAAATAAGAAATGAAAATAATTGTTTTTTTTTTTTTTTTTTTTTTTTATGGCAAATAGAAAAATGACCGTTTGATTTAAAATTGTTTAAAATTATTTAGAAATAGGTTTATGAAAATAATGCATTTTAATGTGAAAAGGCTAGACTTTAATTTGTGGCGTAGGGATGTGATTGAGTGGTTTTGTTTACAATTATTTCCCATTATTTCCGTAGTGAAAATCTGCAATAATTATTGTTTCATCATGTTATTTGATTTTCACATTATAACAAAACTAAGAATATGACGGATGAATTTATAGTTAGCTGTTTAATGTCCAGTGGTAACTATTAGATGTATCATTAGGAGGACATTTACAATGTTATAAATATGAACAAGAACATCCTTTGTTATGCAAACATGTGTATCACGGCACAAGCGATGACCTATAGACCGCGTGTATCATATGTATATTTAGGGTGGGTTGCTCTGAATAAAGGAGGTATAAATACAGGAAAATAAAGAAAAAATATAAAATTAGAATAGAGTATAACAGGCAAAATAAAGAACAGAGGAAAATGGTATAAGAAAATTAAAGAATAGAGGAAAAGGTCTAGTTTTTGTCGGACAATTGTTGATGATTGTTTAAAGTCAAGTGCATTTATAGTTAAAATAGTACACAATCGTTTGTACATTGGTAGGGATTTATGTTTGGGGTTGATGAGGCACATAATGAGTAATTGTTTTTATTTGAAATTTCTCGAATATTTGGTTTTTTTTGTCTGATTTGAAAATGAATAAAAAAATCTATAATCTAAACAAAATGGTTTAATTACGACATATAGATAAAACTGCTACTCAGTCGATTTTAGAATAATGCTATAAAGAGAATACATAAAATATTTAACAACACTTTTGAACAAAAGGTCAACCTTAAGACTCCGAATATACTTTTGTAAGAACATTAGGTTAATTCCGAATTCCATCTAAAATAAATTGTTCATTTGGAAAAAAAATGGGGATACCTTAGGCTATATTCAAAAAATGTTGACTGAATACTCTGCAGACTGTAGTTTACTCGCACATTCACCAAGTACGTATTTCTACGGCTAAAAAAAAATCATAATTGTATCTTTTAATTTGTTTAAATTTATTTCAGTGTTTATTTTTCAAACTTTTTATGTAAATAATGTTGGATCAACATCGAGTCAGATTAAATTATAATTTATTAAACTATTAATTAAAAACTGAAACATGCATCCAATCTAAATTTTACGCATATTATCACATATATAAAAAGATTTAACAGAACACAATTCATGTTTTATATTTAAAAAAAACATATACGCTAAACGAAACTATGCATGCCAAGAAACGACGTACGCTAAACGATACGATATACGCTAAACGAAACGATGTACGCTAAACGATACGGTATACGCTAAATGAAACGATGTACGCAAAGCCATACGATGTACGACAAAAGGGCGCTTATGTTATCGTTTATGGTATGGTTAATGGTACATGGTTTCGTTCGTACATCATTCGTTCAGCGTCCGTACAACGTTCGGTCAGCGTTTCGTTTGCATTCGTACACCGTTCGGGAAGCGTACGTACATCGTACGGGCATCGTCCGTACATGGTTCGGGCATCGTTCGTATTGTTAACTTTACGTTACACGGACTGTACCAATATTGCTGTCATTTGTATTATACAATACACCCTGAGATGAAAATATCACTGAATTATTATGCGGCTTTGTAGATTAACATAATAAAGTGCATATATGGTCAGTTTTGATTGATACGGTCTAATAATTTTGCTATACAAGTCAGCCTGAGTTATACAAACTAGTGAAATTTTGTTACATATCAATATATTGAATAAGAGAAGGACATGCTGGCACTCTAAATTTATGCGGACAAAATTTTGTAGTTATTGTGTTCCAATATTGCTGACATTTGTACTATACATTAAATCCTGACATAAACATATTGTTAATTTACTATGCGGCTATATAAAATTGCAAAATAAAATGCAAATATGGTCAGTTTTTGTTGATGCAGTCAAAAATTTTGTTATAGGAGTCATCCTGAAGTATCAAAACTACTGAAATTTTGTTACGTATCAATAAATTGGACAAAAGGAGGATAAACTGGCACTCTATATTTATGCAGAAAAAATTTTGTAGTCATTGTGTTCCAATATTGCTGCCATTTGTATAATACAATACATCCTGACATAAAATATTACTGAATTATTATGCGGCTATATAGATTTACATAA
>JAASAO010002560.1:0-14431 GCA_017311375.1 Mytilus coruscus | reverse complement strand
TTGACAATATAATACACAGAACAAAAATGATCTAATTAATAGACCATAAAATGTCACAACTATATAGAAGTGTACTTTATTTTTTCTGGAGACAAATTTTGCCTGTTAACTGACAAAATAGCCAAATTGAAGATAACATATTTCATAAGTTTACAATTGTTTCAAAAAGCAAGACAATTTTTTCTTTAAATAATTTCTTTTCATAAGATATATTTAATTCAGAGATAAGAACATTTTTCATTATGATTAGCACTTATCAAAGTTGATGATAACTAGGTAGCCATTTGGAAAATTAAAGTCTCTTTAGTGATTCTTCATGCACAACTCCAGTTTTGAGATTTGAAAATATAAAAGATAAACAAAAATAGTTTATTCCTATACCATATAATGATATTTGTAGTTTTCCTGAATAATAATCATGATAATAGATTGTACAACTTTGTTAACAAAATTTATTGTGAAAGGCTTGATATTCATGATATTGATAATTTTAATTTGTTAAAAACAGGCTTGTTAAATTACTTGCTTCATGGTTCCTTTAAACATATCATTTGCATGATTATAAGTTATAATTAATAATAATTCATTAAATAATACACACAGACAATTGAATACCATGTACATCATGTACAATAACTTTTTTTACTGAAAAATAATTATTTAAAGGATTCTCTGTTTTGTTTTCAAATGCTAGTCAATAACTCATCTTTGAATTTTGTCATTTCTACTCAAGATTATTTCCTAGAAGAAATTAAAAGAATAGAAGCAAAAAACAAATAAAAAATAAAAATAACATAAAAAAAAAAACATTAGAAAAAAGGAAAATATGTAAATTTAAAGACAGAAAAATCAACAAATGATATGAATTAACAAAGACTAAAACAACATTCTATTCTACATTTTCAAGAAAAGGTGAAATGTCAATTTGAGAAGAAACCTGAGGTACTTGTACAGGTAAATTTTAATGAAACATACAAGCTGAAAACTTCAACCCTGATTGATTTCAACAGGTAACATGATTAGATAAAACATCAACCTATGTTTTATGACCCCAATAAATGGCCAACATTTCAAGATTGAATACCCCAATAAATGGCCACCATTCGATGGTGACCATACAAGAGGGTGGACATTACTAAGAGGAAGTCACAGGTTGTACTGTACCATAAGCAATAGGTCAACTATATTTAATGCCTAAATTGATTGTAAGGTGTACATGTCTGTCTGGCATGGTTCATCTGACCTTGACCTCATTTTCATGGTTCATTGGTCAATGTTAAGTTTTCTTGTTTAAGACTGTTTCTTAGAAACCAGGGCGTAGCTGGACTAAAATAAAGTGCAATCATAACTATAAAAAATTTTGGACCATTTTATGCAGAAAATGATAATTTTTTCGGCATTTTCCGGTATGCCATTCTTATGAAATTAACATCACTCCTTCACGCCTAAACTCCTATTTTGTGAATACTTGTGGACTTTATAGTGATTCGGCAAGGTAGGGGCATGGACCACTCAAAGTCCCCAGCTGGTCCAGGGTAGCACCCTAGTCGGGATCCAGGGCAGCACCTTAGACGGTGGTCCAGGAAGCGAATCCCCAGGAAGCTCCGCATATGAGTATTTACAGTGACCTTTGAACATGAAAATACCCTATCTGTTTCTTACTATACTAAATTTTCATGAAATCATAGTAAAATTCTAGCGAGTTCCGTAATTTGCTGCTTATATTATTAACATGGTTATTTTCAAATATAAAATAATTTTATAAAATGGGAAGATCTGGAAGAGTCGACACAGCGTTAATCAATAGAAGGGCAATCAATGGACACATGACAAACCCGGGAACAGATAAGACACAAAGGACAAACAAAACATTCAGCATTGAAAACTAAATACAGATGAAAACACGGACCCCCAAAAATGTGGCGAACTCCGTGCTCCGGAAGGGTCGACAGGCCCTGCTTCTTGTAAGACACCGTAGTGTTTCTCAAGATGATCATTTTCAAATTAAAGAAGAGGTTTCTACGACAACGGTAGAAGGTCATTTGGGACACAGATACCCCAGGTGAATGAATAGTCTTTTGGACGAACCGACAATGGTAATACGAATCAAACGGTCACTTTTAAGTCTTGACTTATAAGTAAGGGATATAAACATGATAAATCTAAGATGTTTTCAAGATGATTGTATTGAGCCTGTATTATTAAATGATAATACTGCATGTAAGACTTAAAGTATAGTTAATATCCAAAGTCCATATATATCTATTTTTGCCAATGCAAATGATCGAGAACTCTCTCGGTGTCGATATTCATTTCTCTGTGAACATGTATGAGCGCCAACGAAGATAGTCTGCCCTGTACCAAGGGTGAACGGAGATAAGTTTTCAGTCGCCGTAATGCACTAAATGACCATTCAGTAGTAGTTACTGGCATACGATGTAGTTACTGGCATTGTTACTAGGATTGAGAAGATTGCAAATATTGAAGGATATAGTTCGTTATTAGTAACTGCTAGAGACGACATCAGAGACATGATAATCTGCTAAGACTATAGACTATCCGTAATTCAATTTCAGAATTTTTTTTTTTTTTTTGTGAAAAATGTGCAAGCAAATGATTTTTATGTAAAGGCAGCTACGCCTGGAAACAATAAGCAATAGGTCAACTATGTTTGGTTTATTGAATGATTGTAAGGTGTACATGTATTTCTCGTTGGTTTATCTGACCTTGACCTCATTTTCTTGGAGCATGTTTCGTTTATGTGTTACTTGTAGTAAAGCTTTGTATTTAGGAGTATCAACATAAAATCAATGGTTAGTAAAGAAGGTGAGACATTTCAGCTGCAGCGCTTGTCTAGTTTAGTATCCTTAATTTCTATTATCATGATTATAATGAGTAATAGGATTCCTATTACTCATTATAAGAGAAATCAAGAATACTAAAAATTTAAGGATAACTATATTTGATATGTGCATACCTTGCAAAGTCTTCATGTTCGCCAGACAGTTTTCACTTGGTTTGACCTTATTTCATGGATCAGTGAACAAGTTAAGCTTTTGTAGTCACGTCCATATCTCAGATACCATAAACAATGTGTCTACTACATGTATATTTACATTTAATTATTGTATGGAATGATTGTAAGGTATGCATGTCCAACTGGCAAGTTTCATCTGACCTTGACCTCATTTTCATGGTTCAGTGGTTATTGTTAAGTTTTGTGTTTTGGTCGGGTTTTCTAATATTGTATGCAACATGTCAAGTATATTCGTTGTATGAAAACTTTTAGGATGTACATGTTAGTCTGACATGTTTTATTCAATCTTGACCTCATTTTTATGGTTCATTGCTTGATGTTACCTTTTTGTTTTTTGGCCAGTTTTTCTATTTTCTTATTTTCAAATTAGCAAAAGGTCAGCTAGGTGCATATGTCTGACTGAGAAGTTTCATCTTACTTTATTTTCATATTACATTGGACAATATAAAAAGAAGATGGGGCTTAAATTAAAATATTGTTTGTTTGCAGTTTACCGACCGACCTTCGAAAATCTGCCCGACTGTGAAAATTTTATTGCTTTTAATTTGAAGAAATTATTTTTAATACTTCTATTGACTGAAACCGAATTTCAGGTCGTTTCCGGAACTGATTTAAATCTAGGTCAATTACACGTTTGAAGTTTTTTCTTCCCTTCCTGTCAAGCGTTCATCGGACCCTTTAATGGTAAAGCGCATGGAGATTGTTTACAGGTATCCACGAAGTCATGGAGGAGTACTTTATTAGTTTTTAATAATAAGACAAATAATACACAGAAAAGTTTAATAGTAAACTGTTTATACTGATTCAGGCAGAGTTGCTCATGGAATTATGTCTTCGACGATCATATCATTGACGATATGATGCAGCGCCGGATATTCATAAAACCGATATGATAGCCGTTTCTGTCTTCTTCTTCTTCTTCTTCTTCTTCTTCTTCTTCTTCAGTTATACAACAAAACTTCAGGATACTGAAGATTACTTGTTATTGCGCATGCGTGTTAAAATTTGATTTTCTTGTAAATGCCAAACAAAAATATATTCAAATCTGACAATTTGTGCATGTATATTACACAAACTAGTGATTAAAATGAAAATTATATACAAAAATTTATTGTCTTGATTTAAATCAGTTGGCAGAGAACACCTTGTGTAAGGTGTGCTCTGAAACTGTCAACTGTGGTTGACTACTGTGGCTATAGGTAGCATGTTCCATTGTATGATGGTGTGTGGAAAAATGACCACTTACATGTTTCCTTTGTGGTTCGTGATATGTCTATAAGTATTTGGATGGTTTTGTCTTGTTCTACTGTCTGTTGTTATTAAAATTTCAGATGGTATGGCAATGAGGCCGTGAATTACTGTGTAAAATATAATAAGACGTGTTTTAAGGCGGTGTTCAGCTAATGTCGGTAGTTTTAAATTATTCATCATATCTGTAACGCTACTGGTGTTATGGTAGTTGTTACAAATGTACCTAGTTGCTCTTCTTTGAACCATTTCCATTTTTGGGTAGCATCTTTTGTCTCAAACGAATTGGATACAGAATCTTTGAGCATGACTTTATGGAACCAATATCAGTGGTTCAACAATTCGACAGCAGCCTGAAGTACTAGTATGCCATATTTTCTTTAAATCGTTGTGAAGACGACAAAGATGAAACCACTCCTCCGTGACTTCATGGATTCCTGTTTAAAGCACGTCTGTATGGTGGAAGAGCGCATTTCATCTACATCTACATGGCAGCATAGCTCATGACATAATTCCATGCGCATTTGAAATGTTAAATCAATAAGAAGCCACACAAACTACACAAAGATGTAGAGAAATGAATGGTTAGCTTGAAAATAAATATACCTCTCTATATCAAATCTATCTTCGATTGCAATGAGTATGCTCCTTTAGGATAAAGGGGTTGGAAGGGGGGTGCTGTCCCACTCATTGCAATTATTCTCTCTTGAAATATTAAATATACCCAAACTGTGTGAATTGAATTGAAACATGTCCTTATGTCATGAGCTATGCTGCCAATTTTTTATGCAGTCAAAACATTTCAGTACAGACCATTTACTTTTAATGGGGTGCTATGGATTTCACCCAAAGATAGTCTTAAGATTTTGTTGGTTTTAATTAAAGCCTGGTATCAACATACCTTTCAAAATATAACCTTATTACATATAATCAAATAAAGTTAAACATATGAAAACAGTCTGATGTCTAATATATTTTTAAGTTGTCTTATTTTTCAATTGAGGAAGATTTAATGGTTGATTTTTTTAACATACTTCTACATTGTCGCTTGAATCTTTAATATCTAGACTACATTTTCTGAAGCAAATACTCTACTCATGAAAACATTCTAGTAAAGATGCATATATGTCAGTGAAAATGTTTCTTTACAACAATTCTAGTCATTCCTTGTTTATAAGTGTTCCAGTATTTCATAATACCATAAATATTTTTTTTGTCATAAATTGTATAATTACACTATGTTAAGTTTCAGTTTTGGTTATAAAGGTTTTTACCTGAAAATGCCTGTTCATTTCATGTTGGCTTTCAGTGTTGTTTTAAAATGTTTTTTACTTGGTTTATGTAACTGCTTGTTTAAACTTCATTTTGGCTGATTTTTAAGGTTGGCTTGAGATATGATTGGACAACTCTCCACAAGAGACCAAATGAAACAGAAATTAACAACTCAAGGTCACTGTAAAGCCTTCAACAATGAACAAAGCCCATGCTGCATAGTCAGCTATAAAAGGTCAAGAAATGACAATGTAAAACAATTCAAACGAGAAAACTAACGACCTAATTTATGTACAAAAATGGAAAACAGATATGTTACACATACATTGACATAAACAAACAGCAATCACTGAATTATAGGCTCCTGACTTGGAACAGGCACATACATAACGAATGTAGCAGGGTATAAGGAACTATGAAAATGTTTAGTTATTGTGGTTTGGTCTATTTTCCGGATACTGTAAGCAATAAGGCCCTTTTATTTAGTGAATGGAATGATTGTAAGATGCACATGTCTGTCTGCCATATTTTATATGACCTTGTCCTCATTTTCATGGTTCATTGGTCAATGTAACACTGCATTGTTTTGTCAGTTTATCATATGCTTAAAGTTACAGGTAGATTATATTTGGTGGATATGTAACAATTGTAAGGTGTGCATGTCTGTCTGGCAGATTCATATAACCATGACCGCATTTTATGGTTCTTTGGTCAATGCTAAGTTTTCTTGGTTTTTGTCATTTTATCAGATATTATAAGCATAGGTCTACTTATTGTTGTACGGAATGACTGCAAGGTGTCATATAAAAATAAGAAGATGTCTGTCTGCCAAGGTTAATTTTACTGTGACCTCATTTTCATAGAATAATGAGAATATTAAACAGCAAGAATGATGAGCAACTCGACGTTATATACAAATGAGGCAAAATTTTCAGTTGCCTACTAATTATGTATTAGTAGTTATTTTTGTCATTAAATGATAATGTTTACCCTTTTATGTGTAGGGCAAGAACATTAAAGATAAACATGATAAAGGGAAGCTATAAACAGAAGAAATTATCAACAAAAATAGATTTACAGAGGTCAATAAAGCCTAAATGGTAAGTCCACTGTTATAAAAGTTTTTGCCCTTGAATAATGATTAAATATTTATTAAAATAAGATGTGGTATGATAAATGAGAAAACTATCCATCAGAGTTCAATTAAGTGGATGTAAGCATTGTAATTACCAATGATGACCTGTAAGTAATGAGAAAACCCATACCCTATACATGATATAGTAATCTATAAAAGACAACACTAACAACATTTGAAACAAAACATCAATTCAAACTTCAAATATACCAGACTAATTTATAAAAAAAAATTATGAAAAACAAAAATAACGGATATGAACCAACATCAATCACTGAACTATGTACAAGCTCCTGATATTGGACAGGCATAATATGGCTGGGTTGATAAAAAATAAGAAGCAGTCTGATTTCCAATGAGACTTCTCAATAGAGATCAAATGACATTTAAGGAGGCTTGAGGGTATAAAAATTTCAGAAAAATATTAAAAAAAAAAAAAAAAAATTTCATAACTAATTTTATTTATAACTTTATTAGTTGTTACTTTATCATATGGTACAAATATCATTCAAAACAATCTATTCGTTTTGGTCCCAGATGACTTGTAAAATGTATATATCATTGAAAAAGCTCCAAATTATCTCCCTTTGGTGCAAAAATGCCATTTTTTGGCATTAGAATTGTAATATCTTTTTTAACTCATCGGTGACCTGTATTTTTTATTATCATTTTCAAATAAGCTGTACTTAAACTAAACTATTGTAAAATTTAGGCGATTTCTGTAATTTAGTTCTTTTTTATTTCGATATTACCTCTATTTCTCCTATTACATGTATTAGTTCAACAGAAAAAAAGTACCTTTACAAAAATGTATGCTTCTTTCGAAGGCGGATTGTGAGCGTAAATGAACAGTGACCCTTTTTTTAATTTTATTTTTCTATTAAGTATAGGATAAAGTTCATTTATAGAAAAATATAGCAAAATCCTATATTAAGAAAAAATTTGATTTAGGCCTCAGAGCCCCTTAATTTAACAAAAATAGTTCATTGTACAGCCTTTGACAATGAGCAAATCCTAAACCCGACAGTGGTTTTAATAACAGCACAACATTTGTTGCAATGGGCTTAACTCAAAAGACTGCAACAAGGAACCAAACAACAACCGGTAATATGTAAATCATAGACACAAAGCACTGAAATAAGAGTACTAACAATGAATATTCAAATGAAAGTTTATCAAAATGTTCATAAACATGATAAAATAGCCATTTTATTACTGTATTTCTCTTCACTGATAATTTTTGAGTTTTGTGTATTTGTAGGTCAGACATCTCGGTTTTCATGGTCATCATTCAACAGATCAATACTGAAAAGAAAACTTAAAGTTCATATTTTTCTCCATAGTGCGACTTTTTATTAATTTGAAATGGGAAATGGAACGTGTTTTTCCTACATTTATTAGAAAGAGGAAATTTCAACATAATGACTTTAAACAAAAGGAGTCATATCATCACGATCATAGATGCACAAGAACTTGATCATGTAAATGCAACAGTGTAATTATCAATTGAAAGAAGGAAAGAATGACAAAAATATTAGTATGTTGTTGTCCAAATAAACTTGCTTTGTCTTCTCATTTGAATCGCTCCAACCAATAAAGATGTATGGAGGAAGATCTTTGAAGAACAGATTGAAAAATGTGTTGTCTAAGAATTGCAGGAATATTCTAGTGGATGAAATAATTTATTTACTTGACTCTTATATAGTGGACTGAATAATTGTACATAGCAAGCAGTGAAAAAGAAAACTAAAACTTTAACAGAAAAAGTGTTTATATTATAAATTTGCAAATATAAGCATAGTATTATGTACACCACAAAGGTATATAATTCAAATTGTTTGCATATTCATGTATTGCAATGAAACTATAACAAAGAAAACCTTACCTCATGAAAAGAGTAAACTTTTCAGTCAGAATATGAAATATTTTATTTTTCATTTCTATTTTTCATAATAAAATAAACAAGACAAAGATTTCAAAACAATATTTTTCATTTATTTAGACATGTCATCATTTTGTTTCAGTGAAAGGACGTTACTCTTTGACCATAAATATTATTATGCATTCCAAAATAAGAATAATCTTTATTGTCATATAAACAAATAAAAAACATGTTTGTGACAAAATGAAAAAAATAAATATATATATATAAAAAATATAAAAACTTGTATACATTTAAAACTTTTACTACCAAACAGCATTCATTGTAACATACACATTACTGTATATTTATATCTATATATTTATAATTTGAATCCTATAGGATTTTATTTTGTCCCATGGGATATTAAAATCCCATGGGATAATTATAGTCCCATGGGACAACAAATATCCCATGGGACTACAATTATCCCATGGGACCAAATAAAATCCCATGGGATAATGGTCAATCCCATGGGATTTTGCCCTGTCCCATGGGATATTGAAAATCCCATGTTTTATAAATCAAGTAGCAAAATAAATATAATAGTAACAGTAGAAAACCAATGAAATTATTGAATCCATGTAATTCTGCACATTTTGGTTATATACATGACACTGTAGCTCCTATTTGAGGCGGGCGGATTTGCAAATGAGTGTTTTGCAAATTAAAAGTGTCCAGTGTTCGAGGGTTTTACATTTTGGTAGAAATAAAGGTAAAGATTATATAAGTGTAGAAATACAAAGGACATGGGGTATCTATCCATGACACAAAATCAGTACATGCACAACAAAAACACACAAAAACAAAGAAACAGCGCTTTTATTGCTGTTCTTCATGTCAAAGTCACAGTGAGGCCTCGACACGAGCAAAACTCTCATCTCACTGCAAGTTTAAGGCAGCAACCATTTGATTTTCTGGGGGCTATGGATTTTTCGGACAAACTTTTTTTCGCCTGTGGCGAAAAAACAATCTATTTTTGGCGACAAGTCGAAAACAATTTTTTCTTTCAATTTTAGCATTACATATAGTGGAAGATGAGGGTGAAACAAACAAATTTTTTTCTCAGGGTCAAAACAAATTATTTTTTCTCCAAAACTGAAACAAACTTTTTTCCAAAAATCCATAGCCCCTCCCCCACACGAAAATCAAATGGTTGCTGCCTAAGACGGCCCCCAGCACCATCCTGAGCGGAATTCTTTGCAAAAATAATTTGGATAGACTCTGTAAGATGTAACACCACCTAACTGGGCCCGGTCAAAAAGAACACACTGGAAAGCAGCACACACCTAAACAGTCAGGGACTTACTGAAATAAGTGATTTTAAATCACTTATTTGAGTAGCAAATTCAAGTTTTGTCACAAATTGTGATTTTGTAGTTTTACCAAAATTTTAAACACATAGGTTTAAATAATATCTTTCATTAATAAAATTGAAAAAATGAACTTTTGCTTCTTTTCTGTAGCAAGGTTTATGCCTTTGATGCTATCATTTATCTGCAAATTCTATTTTAGTTGAAAAATGCTATAATAATGGCTTTACATAATGAACTGATACTTTCTTAACAGATTTTTCCCAGCAGTGGGAGTATTTTTCCTGTAAAGTTCAAGGTTTCATCTTTCAGATTATGTAATAAAATTCTACTGTTCGCGATATAAAATTTCACTGTTCGGGGTGTTGAAATTAGTGGGGTTATTAAAATAATGATACTTAAAGAAGTGATTTTGGGAAGGAAATTGAGGTATGATACTTAAACAAGTGATTTTTATGTCATTATCCTAGATTCAGTACAAGGTCATCACCTGAAATGACCTGGTCATCCTATCAACACAGATGTTGGTTCTGATAATTTTAGAAACATAATTAGTCCCTGGATCATTAGTATTCTATATTTAAAGCTACATAAAAAATTAAATCACTTCTTCCAGTGATTAATGTGTACTACTTAAATAGGTGATTATTAAAGAAAGAGAACTCTTACTTCCAACATTTATGGAAATAATGTTACTTGAATCAGTGATTTAGAAAATCACTCATTTAAGTAAGTCCCTGACTGCTAAAACAAAACAGTTCCCACGCACAGGTGTAAATCCCAAACCATGTAGCACATATCCCAGCACATATACCAGATGAAAGGCGAAGGACCGGCGATCCCCGTAGAACAAACAACCCATCGACAACTCCGAATAATACAAAAATGTATGAATGAATTCTAAAACCGAGGGCATACATAGCCTGTCTCTCAGACATGAAGTGCCTGGTTTGGTATATCCAAAATTCCGGTAACCAGTGCAGCACGGTCTGATGTATAAATACAGGTATATCGATCCCGCTTCCATAAAATGTCCCGAAGTGAAAAATCCAACGTGAACAAGAATGTTTGTTTATCTTTAAATTCTAGATTAAGATTTTCTTTGTGTTTGCACCAGTTTGCTCGACGTTTTATAGTAATATATGTGTTCTAAAAGAAATTAAAATTCATTTCCTACCTTACTTGAAATAGTGAAAACAAAAAGGGTTAATTTAAGGTAACTTATATTTCATGTCAATTAATTTAAAGAATTATAAATATACTGTTGGTAAACAAAGTAACTACGAATAAGGGAGCTACCATTTGATTTTTATGGGGCTAGGATGAAATTTGAAAAAATAGGCAGGACAGGAGTTTTGAGTAAAAAAGGCAGGATGAGCAACTTGGTAAAAAAAGGCAGGATGACAATTTGTGTAAAAAATTCAGGATAAACTAGTAAAAAAAAGGCAGGACCGAATAGAGTAAAAATAAAAGGCAGGACAGAGATTACAACTAAAAAAAAACAGGACAAAATTTTCATCCTAGCCCCCAATAAAAATCAAATGGTAGCTCCTAACTTGTATATGTGTCTTTTCAGTAAAATTGCATTGTTATACAACTGATATCGCAACGCCAAACATACATAATCAATAATGGACTGCATTTGAAAAGATAAAACCAGAAACTCTCAGAATCAAACGTGTCAAGCAAAACGATAAATACTGTTAGGTACTGATGAATAGTAATTAAAAATAGGGATAAGATTGTGTCGGGTGTCTTTAAATAAACATATACTTTATTCGCAGAAAGCTTGATACATATTCAATCCTGATATTCACATGTTCGGCAGTAATCCACTACTTTTTTTTATAAATATCACCAGTAAACATTCAAGTTTTTATCAAATATAAGGGAGAGGCATTTCATCAGCTTAAATATAAATTTCAAATCATGTTTGTAGATAGGTTTGAAATGATGATGATAATTATCCAGTTAACCAAATATCTAATGTGCAAAACACTGGAAATGATATGAGTTTATCATTTGTTTACATTTTTTGTACAGGTGTCAAGGCAGGCAAACTGTGTGATTTCTCATAGTTTACCTTTTCCGGATAAATTAACAGCCAATTTTCGTATTGAGGACTATTTCTTGAAATCGATTTCCCTTTTATGCCTTATAAGCAACAGGAAAACACATAAATACAGCTGACCTGTTCACTGACAGGCAATTTTGCCGTCTGCCATTATGTGGGGAATGATAGATATAAGAAGATGTGGTATGAGTGCCAATGAGACAACTCTCCATCCAAGTCAAAATTTATAAATGTAAACCATTATAGGTCAAAGTACGGTCTTCAACACGGAGCCTAGGCTCACACCGAACAGTAAGCTATAAAGGGCCCCAAAATTACTAGTGTAAAACCATTCAAACGGGAAAACCAACGGTCTAATCTATATAAAACGAGAAACGAGAAACACTTATGAACCACATCAACAAACGACAACTACTGAACATCAGATTCCTGACTTAGGACAGGTGCAAACAAATGCAGCGGGTTTAAACGTTTTAATGGTACCAAACCTTCACCCTTTTTCTGAAACAATAGTGTAACATCACAACAAATGATAGTCTATTTCTAAGTTGATATTAAGAGCTCTATTACTTAGTTTCAATAATTTCTGTAAAAATACAATCCCAGGACAACTCTGAGATGATTTCAATTCTATGTTTCATCACTATTTTAATATTGCATATGTCTGGCTTCCTGGAAGGTACAAGTAACCATTGGATCAGTATGTCACGTTACACAACAAATTTTGCATATGAAGGCGCGAGGACTCAGATATGGAAATTATTATACCTCAGTATTATGCCAAAGTTGTTTCTGGTGGCAAGTCCAAAAGGAACACAACGCAAACCTTAATAAAATTGTAAAAAAGCAGTATAAGGCTGTAAGCTATCTCCCACCACGTCGGAAAAACATAATAAAATGAATGTTGCCTGTATATTGGGCTCATATATGCACTATATATAGTGTGAACAGGTTATAGAATTGTCAGAAATGCTTTATTTCATCGTATTAATTTAACAGCTCAACAAATAAAAAGTTGGCATTGAACTGTCACTCTGTTCATGGATACATACAAAAGGAATACTCATTTACATTTTTGCTGCAGGACGGTTGTTCAAAATCAAAACTATGGAAAGCCGTTGGTAACACAAAATGTACATTAACACACAAATACAGGAAGCCGTTTATTACACAATTTTGTCACAGGAACCATACCAAGAAACAACAAATGACGAAGTTTTATACATATTTAAAGGTGCTCCGGTGAGTAAATACGACATTCAATGAGCGTTCGTAAGTAAACTGTCCAGCATAAGAAAGGATACTCTCGGGTTGCTAACAATACCAATTAGAACCTAAAATGTAAAATGGAACTGCTGTTGGTCAATTTCAAGGTCATGTTTGAACACTTTTGTATTTTTCGCTATTACCAAATGCTTTGATTATCAAATGTACATGTATAAACATACTTTGGAGTAACAGCATCGGGCTTTAGAGATGTCCATTTTCTTGATCTTAAAGGTTCTTTCCTCATCTTTAGATTTCAATTAGACAAACGGAGCAAATTGTACCTAACGATATCCGGCCACTCATGTCCTTGGTAAAACAAATAAAGATTATAACCTGGTTCACAAAACGCTACACAGAAAACAAGGATTAAGCAACATGAAGCACACAAAAAGAAAGGGTACTCGGTTTCGGTGTTTCGGAAAGGTCAGCAGGTTAAAATTCTTCTAGCGACACCCGCCAGTTACTCCTGTTAAAATCCGATGGGAAGACATTACACAATATCAGGTTGTTAAATATATTTTGTCTAACCCTAATAATCTTTAACTTCGATAATAATTGGTAGATGTAAAATTTCTATTTCTAAAACTTGGCTGACCAAATTTAAAGGTTTGAAATAAATAGGCTGTTTTAAATATTGCTGTTGGTGTTCCCTGTGATGTTATGAGATGAAGTCGCTACATTTTAACACTTAAGTAAACCCTATTAATTTTGGCAATTATAAATACATATATACAAATAATGCCATAAAGTTCCTTTCTATATACCCTTTAATCAGCACCTGGGGTCAAGCCCAGTACATGGCTAAGGAGGCGGTTTGTTGTGGTCTTATGTCCCACTGGGAATGAAGAGGATAATTAAGTAAATTAATCAGCAAACAACATTTAGTGTAGGTACGAATGGAATATCCCACGAAATTTGCGATGCAAAGGGAATGCAGAGTTCAAATATAATTTTTTTTTGTATTTGTAAACGGTCATACAACCAGGGAAACAGCGTATAATAACACAGAACAGAAAAATAAAAATATTATACCGCGTTTCATTCTCACGACACATGTTTTTGTGATTTAAACAAAGGACTATATCATATATTCCTAATAAGTCACAAAAACATATTACTGTGTTGATCAAAATTTAACCTTTTCCAATTTAATGAAAATTGT
>JAASAO010002899.1:0-14534 GCA_017311375.1 Mytilus coruscus | reverse complement strand
AAAAAAAAAAAAAAAACAGAGAAAGAAATATAAATTGTAAATTGATAGATTGGTGTTTTGTTATCTACACACACACACACACACATTCACAAATGACAGCAACTACTTATACGACAACCACGGAATTCCTTACTTGAGACAGACATATTAAGACCGATGCGTTGTTAAGCATGTTTGCAAGTGCTGAACTCCCATCTAACCTAGGCCTGGGACAAGGTTTGTTAAAGCACAATATACGAACATACTGTAAATATCAGTTGGAAAGGGTTCGACTCAATTATCATAAAGACAGAGACATAAAGCACAAAATCAACTATCATAAAGACGGAAAGACCAAAAAAAAAAAATGAAATTGACAACGTCGTCATAGGTAAAATAGTACACGCTTTTCTCGCTTTTGCCGTAGTTCCTGAAAGCTAGTCAAAAGTTAATTACAGCTAATTAATTAATCATATTTACTCAGAATAAAATTTCAATCCGTACACATCCTGCAGAAAAATCAACATTTGGGGCTTCCACAGGGTACACCCCTCAGGTCGCAAGGTCGCTTTTAAATAAGTCGCAGGGTCGCGAGGTCGTTTTTAAGGGAAATGTACAGGTCGCAGGTCGTTTTTTCCAACATAGAGGTCGGAAGTCGTTTTTATATTTAAAGGATCCATTTAAGTCATTGTTGTGTCGATTCTTGTGTTATTAAACCAGGGACATAAATGTTCCTGATTAAACCTTTTAGTTTTAAATTAGATATTTGGACATTTTGCTGTGCCCTTGGGTTCGGTTGTTCTTGTTTTGTTTGAGGCCATCAAGAGATGGCTGTCTGTAAGTGGGAAGTTCCTGCTCTATTGAAGTTCGTGTCGTCAGCTCTAGATTTATTTTTGTGTGGCATTTAATGATCAATATGTGATGTCTTCGTGCCATTAACCCATATCCGTTCTTGTCCATATTGAGACCAAAACAGGACTTGAACTTTTCGATTTTTCAGAACAGTAGTTTCAACCAAACATTCAGTATTTCACTAATCTAACACAATATTCATATTGAGCAAGTCCCCAGAACTCTTATAAAATCACCGGGGATGTAGAGCTGGATTCACTAGACTGATTGCAACAAGGAAATGTCTTGAAGACGGGGTGTCCCGATCGGCGCTTATTTCCATTTTCGATGGAACTCCTCCATTTTTACACAGTTGTTAGTCCATATCATGATAAATAAAGAGTACGGTACAAGATTTCATGAAGATTCGACTTGAAACATTTTTGGAAATCATCTTAAACGCAAAGGTAAACCAAAGTGTAACTGACGAACGAACGGATGGATGAACAGACCGAAAAACTATATTTACCGCAACAATGTTGTCGGGACATAAAACATGAAACTGATCATCAACCTTACTTGGATATATTTGTCTCTTTGGAGCACACACAGAGACGCTAGTAGCTAGTGCCCTATGCCCTAGTGATGACCAGCGTCCATAGTGTCCATAGTGTATTTGAAGGAATAACCCAGACCAACTTAAATCTTTTTTAAGAAACAAAAATGGTCCAAAAATGATCATAATTTGACAGGTCTTGACAATTTGAAAGCTTATCAGTCTCTAGAAACAAAGAAACGGAGACTTCTAAACGACTATAGATACAAAAAGGGTCACAAATGGTCACAAATAGTTCAAAATTGATTATTTGAAAACTGCATGTTGATTTAAGATGAAAATCGAACTTAACTTGTACTTTATAGTGCTAAACAATTGGGAATAAATGAAATAAATCTGGTACAGTCATGGGGGAAAGGGGGAAATAGGCTGAGACAGAGAACCAGTAACCGCAAGCCGTTTTGCCGATCTGTCAGATAACCGAAATGGCGACAAAGGACCACAAAGGAAAGCAAGGTCGTTTTAAGCGTGGGTCCCTCAGGTCGGAAGTCGCCTCTAAAAAGCCCGGAGGTCGCAGGTCGTGTTTGACCCTGCGGGAGCCTCACATTTCATGTCAACACCTCGTTGCCCCTTTAGAAGTTATGTCACACTTTAAAATGTTCGACTTATCTTTTTTTCCTTTAGTCGCCACGTTGCATGTCTTTTTATATTTCTCCATTTGTACCTTCATTACGTTACTATTATCATTCTAATATGATCCATTGTAAACTTTAACCTTAACAGTAACTAGAAGTGACTTGACCCAAAATTAGTAATTACAATATTTAAGTAGCATAATGTCATCTATTGTTGAAGATTGGTTGATTGATTGGTGATTAACGCAACTTTCAGCACTATTGCACTATTTTCCAGTCAGTGTTTATTGGTGGAGAAAGCCGGAGTGCCCGGAGAAGAACAACCGATCTTCGGTAGGAAAACTGACAAATCCTAGTTAATTAAGATTGGAGTCGAGCGCACCTGC
This sequence comes from Mytilus coruscus, assembly GCA_017311375.1. NCBI lineage: Eukaryota > Metazoa > Mollusca > Bivalvia > Mytilida > Mytilidae > Mytilus > Mytilus coruscus. The sequence goes on along the minus strand of JAASAO010002899.1, from coordinate 12,147 downwards.
CACGTGCGGGATTCGTACTTATAATCGCTCAGTGTTGACAGGCAATGATATAGTAGTTCAACATCTTAGACCACTCGGCCACCGAGGCCCCTATATTGTTGAAGAAACTCTTTCAGGGGTTATTGGTATCAAATACGTTGGATAACATAATCAAAATACTGAAACACATGTAAAAGCAAGTCAGTAAGATCGACCTTAATAGCTAAATAATCATGAGATCTAAACGTTATTTCAGCTATTCAATTGAGTGTGATTCTTTTTTTTTTTAACATTTTAACTGGGTACACGTGGTGAGGGGTTTCGATGTTTTCTTCAAAGCGTACACAAAACGGTGTGATTGGTTATCAAAATCCTAAATAATGACAGTTCGTCCTGACTGGCCTATTTTCATTTAGTGGCACTAATAATGATATTAACCATAATACTTTAGTTTCTGAGATGGGGCTTTGATCATTCATACAGGGTGCCTCGATATCTATTGTAGTTCAACTATTATAACCCTATTCTGTCAACACCGAGGTTGTGAGTTCGAACCGCGCTCGTGGCAGGTGCGTTCGACTCCAATCTTTATTAACAATGATTGTCAGTTTTCCTGCCAAAGGTCGGTGGTTCTCGCCGATCACCCCAGCTTCCTCCACCAATAAGAACTGACCGCCACGAAATGGCCAATTGTGCTGACAGTGGCGATAAACACCAACCTATCAATCAATCATTCATCCATGTAAATAAGTTCCCTAGAATCTATAATTGATATATATATATGAGGGATCTTATTGTAAAAAACTTTGGGAAGAATTGAAACAGACAAATTTGTTACTGGTGTTCCCACTGAGATCTTCACTACAGTTGAGACAGCCTCTACGAACAGAGCAGGGGCGGATCCAGCCATTTTTAAAAGGGGGAGGGTTCCCAACCCAGGATAAAGGGGGGTTCCAACTATATGTCCCCATTCAAATGCATTGATCGTCAAAAAAAGGGGGGTTCCAACCCCGGACCCCCACGGATCCGCCACTGCAGAGGTAAGTAACACGCAACTTGTTTTGTTCTTTCTATACAAGTTAATTACGAAATATCATTTTAATTGTCACTAGGACAAGTTTTTTTTTAAATTTCGTTCATTTATGCCAATGAACATGTATGCAGACTGAACATTACTGGTAAACTGGTGCAAGAAGTGAACGCGGAGTTAACTTCATGTTCACTTCATTTGCATGTGTGTTTTCTATTTTCTATTTTCCATTCTTTATTTTTTGTCATAAATGTAATCGCATGCTTACACTTTATACTAAACCTATTTTAACTCAGTTTGTCATAGTATCATTGATATAGTGGCTTCATTCGTGGCGACCAATACACGGAAAAACATCTGATCTTCGATAGAAGAACCAGAAATCATATTCAATTAAGATTGGGAGTCGAACTCACCTGCAACGAGCGGGGTTTGAACACACAACAAAATGTTTGACAGGCTAGTGATAACTGTAGAACTACTTAGACCACTTGACCACCGATGCCCCTCGAGGTAAATACAGACGCTAAACGATAAAGTTTACATATTATAAGATGATTGACTGATTTATTGTTTCATATAAATAAGAAGATGTGGTAAGAGTGCCAATGAGACAACTCTCCATCATGCTTATATATACAGTGGCAAATATTCCATAAAATTGAGAATTGAAACGGGAAATGCGTCAAAGAGCCAACAACCCAACCAAAGAGCAGAAAACAGCCCAAGGCCACCAATGGGTCTTTAACACAGCGAGAAAATTTCGCACCAGGAGGTGGGCTTCAGCTGACCCCTTAACAATAATTTATACTAGTTCAGAGAAAATGGACGTCACACTAAACTCCGAAACATATAAATGAAATTAAAAAAAAAAAAAAAAAATACAAGACTAACAAAGGCCAGAGGTTCCTTACTTGGGAAAGTCGCAAAAATTCGGCGGGGTTTAACATGTTTTGTGAGATCTCAACCCTCCCCTATACTTCTAGCCAATGTAGAATAAACAAACACACAGCAATACGCACAGTAAAATTCAGTTTAAAAGAAGTACATGAATTATTTGCTACTATATGTTCAGCAGGAAGCAATTAATTAAGTATCTCATATTCTAAACTCGCGTGCGTCTTAATCCATTGTGAGTCATACATTTGCAACTTTTAGATGATTTTATACCAACAATTAAGGAGACCCATTAAAAGTTGGTAAACGGAGCTAAATGCTAGAATAGTGAACAATGCAGTCTATAAAGAGATTATTCAGTTTTCTAAACCTAGGTCTTCAATTTATAGGGGAATATGAATGATTGAATATAATTGTACAAAAACAATATCATAAGAAATAGTAGAAAATAGTATGATCTCGAATAGGCAATTAGTAAGAGAATCGTAGGCAAATACAATATTTAGATAAGAAATTAGTTTTAATGTGTTAAATTTTTAACTGTAAAACCATCGATCAAGTACCGTCTTTTCTTTCTCATTTTAAAGATCTAACCTTGTGCCTGAAATAAAAAGATGAGATTAAGAATTTTTAATGATTTAAATTTAACTAAAAACGATATCAAATGTTCTAATTATTCTTTATTATGAAATATAATGATTTGTGTTTAGATTTCCGTTCCTAGGGAACTTCAAGTACGATATCAAAAAAAAAAAAAAAAAAAAAAAAAACACGAACAACGTTCAAACGTGTTAAAAAGAAGCACAAATCATCTTTTGATTTGAACTGTTGTCGAAATATAAGTATTAATATGATAGCAACAATGAACGCTTTGTGCAATGCATACCATCACTCGTAAATAAAAGTTTAAAAATCAAGAAAGGTGTGTCTGAGTGTCTGATAGATACGTAGGGCGCTAATATCTGCAAAGCTGCGGTCTAAATATGAATTAACTCTGTTCAGTAGTACCGAGTAACAGTGGCACGAAAAAGTTCTTTCAAAAATTTGAAAATGTTGAAAGTATCGACACAAAATGACAAAGTAAGTAATTGTCTAATAGATCTAAAAACTTATCACTGTCGGGCTGCGGACGAATTATGAAGTCATTTTGTTTTGTAACCTTGTATGACAAAAACATTAGAGTTCATTCAAAGTAACGACAAGCAAGAAATATTTGTCTAATAGGTCCAAAAAGGATTCATAAGTTGGGACTTATCACTGTCGGGCTGCTGACCAAATATGAATCATTCTGCTCTAAAGTATCTCAGAAAAAATATTATTAAACGTTCTATGTAATGTTTGATATTTCTGCATAGAGTTTCGTTAATTTTGACTTCGGGCAATAAACATAAGTACGTAAAAGCATATCAGTTTATAATTTATTGTTTGATATGCATTGTAATTGCAAATGGCTGATATTTTTGTTCAAGCATATTGTTTTTCTTAAATTGTTTAACATTTCACAGTGGTATAACATGTAACTTTAATTATTCTTCCCTTTGTTTATTTATTTTGTATTTACATTGTATCATAGATCAAATTTATTTGTTCAGTGTATGTTCACTGGTGTTAATATGTCTTTTGATTGAGATAAGCCATTTCAATTGATATTTTATAGTGTGTCTTTCTATGTTGTGATGTTACACTATTGTTTCAGATAAGGGTGAAGGTTTGGTACCATTAAAACGTTTAAACCCGCTGCAATTGTTTGCAACTGTCCTAAGTCAGGAATCTGATGTTCAGTTGTCGTTTGTTGATGTGGTTCATTAGTGTTTCTCGTTTCTCGTTTTTATATAGATTAGACCGTTGGTTTTCCCGTTTGAATGGTTTTACACTATTATTTTTGGAGCCTTTATAGCTTGCTGTTCGGTGTGAGCCAAGGCTCCGTGTTGAAGACCGTACTTTGACTGATAATGGTTTACATAAATTTTGACTTTGGATAGTCTCATTGGCACTCATACCACATCTACTTATATCTATTGAACCTTCAGGGCAAAATATTAAATGCATAATTAAATGTTTTAAGAGTATAATATCGTAATATTACATTTTGTAAACCTATATCTAGCTTTTTAAATGACCGACCACGGCATATTTAGCTTGTTACACAATGTAGCCGATAAAGAAAAGCCCGCAGGAAGACCATTCAGTTTGTCCTGTCGCTTAATTTCGAGAGCTGTCCTGTTTTTGCTCTTACGCCAGAATCCTTTTATTTCGCTCAGAAACAGAAAGGCCTATACCATAATCACAGATTAAACATATGAGGATCAACCCTGGCTCCCCTAATTGAGGACATCGATAAGCCATCACGTGACCAGTTGGGCGGTTAACTGCGAACAAAATAATTCAAATCCCGTATTTTTTTATATCCATTATACAGTAATTCATTTCCCAATCCAGCAAATTTGTAATTAGTAGAACTGAAATATAATAACATGTTCTAAATCAGTGTTAATATACAACCTATTAAAAGTAGGCACAGCATTTCTTTATATAGCGACCATGGCATAGTCCATATCCTGTAATAACTTTCCCTTCACAAGGATTGTCAACTTCTATACACACTCCTTTATAAGCTCTGCATCGCCTGTCTACCCCTGTTACATAGATATACTGTTATAAGTTATTTAGTTATTATACATCATTAACGTTTCACTTAATGCATAGAATAAAACCATATCTGGGAGGAGGTTTGGCTAGCCATAAAACCAGGTTCAACCCACCATTTTTCTTAAAATGTCCTGTACCAAGTCAGGAATATGGCAGTTGTTATCAAATAGTTTGTTTCTATGAATACTGGCGTTTGTTTTATTGCGCTTAAGTGTTTCTGTTGTTCCGTTGTTTTCTCCTATAGTTGATGTGTTTCCCTCGGTTTTAGTTTGTAACCCGGATTAGTTTTCTCTCAATCTATTTATGACTTTTGAACAGCGGTATACTACTGTTACCTTTATTGGACAAACGGATATGTACCAGAAACCGAATCAGGAAATACGACGAATGACACATCAATGCAGCGGATATGCTAACCGTTCCGGAGAATATTTTAGTTGTCAATTAATCATTAAGCTTTGCTATGCCTTTCGCTTGTTTTATTTCAAACTTTTAACATCTTTTGAATAGGCATTTACAAAAACAATTTAAATGGAGATAAATATAAACCCTTTCATAACTACAAAAGGACGTGGCATTGGTGGCCAAGTGGTCACCTGCAATGATCACTAGCATGTCATCTCCGACGTTGTGAGTTTGAACACCGCTCGTCGCGAGGTCGATGCAGATCTTAAGTGACAAGGATTGCCAGTTTTTCTGACGAAGATCTGTGATTCTCTTAGTGTACTCCTGCTTCCTCAACCAGTAAAACTGACAGTCATCATATTAACAAGGTATCTGAAAGTGGCGTCAAACATTAAACAAACAAATAAAATAGTACATACCATTCCAATTTCAACTGATTTTACAGTTTGTTCTTATGTTGTGCTGATATGCCACTGTCATAGGTTAGGGATGATTGAGCGCCCATAAACATATTTAACTAAACCATATTATGTATGTGTCTGTCACAAGTCAGGAGCCGTAATTCAGTGGCTGTCGTTGGTTGAATTTCTGTCTGTCATATTGTTTACGTAAATTAGGCCATTGACTCTCTCGTTTTATATTTTGTCATGCTTGGGCTTTCAAAAGCTTACTATACGATATAGGTCTACTCCATGGGTGAAGATCATACGGTTACCTATAGTAACTAACATGTTTTTTTTCTCTGGTAGATAATTGTTTCATTGACAATCATACTACATTTTATTTTATACAGAATAATTATGTCAAGCGGTCAAATCAAAACCATGTCGAAGAAAAACAGACTACACCCTGGCAAAACACCAACCTCGACAGTCCAAAGAACACCCAAAGAAAACAATAGTTTGAGTAACACAAACGACATAAAAGCGATATTGGAGTTTGGTTTTCCGGATGTGTAAACTGTAAATCATAAGTTACAATAGTTAAACAAAATGCGTCAAATATTTGCACGGTTCAATTGTTATACCAAATTTAAAAAGAAAGATTATTACTTTTTAGTTCTTAAATCCAATGACAAACTATTTTGGCATTCCCGAAAGACAAATAACAAAGATTAATCAGTTGACAAAATAAGAATAGCTGACATGTTACTGCCTTTATGTAACTAATGTTTAACAAATATGAAGTATAATATATATAATTATATGGCAATATGTAATAATTTTAGTAAACGTCTTTACTAAAAATTAGGTAAAACACCAAATAATAATAATGCAATTTTACAAATTTTAAGGTAGAAAGAGGGAGGGAGTCTTATTTAAATCGATTTTTTCAAACTTTGCCAACAAGAAGATTACGTAATGCTAGTTGCCAAATTACAACTAAAAGAATGAACCACCGAGCTATCTTTCAAGCTACAAGTTGGGCAAAGTTGTCAGATTTTGTCAGGATTATACATGATGGATTAAGCACTTTTTGTGAATAGCTTAACGATATTATTCTAAAATATGTACTAGTAATGGAAATAGCTCTTATAAAACACTTTTAGAAATGACAAAAACGAAAAATGGAGTCACAGTACACTTTACACTTTATACACAACAACCTCTAAAGGTAGATGCACTCTACAGTCCTCAATAAAAGTAAATTTTCTAAGATAACTCCCTAATATATCCATTTTATAAACATTGAATCGAGTTTGGTTAACATTTTTTAAGGTAAGATAACATTATACTGTGTCTTTCGTTTAAATGAACAGTCTCACAAATAAATTCCATTTCTGAATCACATTTGCTAATGAAGGATGTAGTTAGGTGAAATTAAAAAATCAAGAATTTAAAATTAATACTTTAAGTCAGATGAGCATTAGTTAAGGAACAAAATAAGCTAAAAATATTGATAGGTTATGGAACTCCTTTTGAGATATTTGACTAGAATCTGCTTAAATTTTGTGAATGAACTTTTATGAGCTGTTGAAGTCTTTTATAAAAGAAAAGTGGTGATATGGGGCACAATATTTACCCTGTATCGTAGGAAAAAATCCAAGGAGTCCGAACATTTGAGAAAATTTCATAAACCTCACCGGAGTACATCCTTAAAAGAAATAGACCGATAATTTGCAGCTATTTGCAATCATACATTACTTTAGACCCCAATCTACTTTAAATATACTTACAGTAGCCCCGGTCCATCATTGGACCACCGAGGAAAGTTGATTTTCCTTAAAAAATAAAGTGAAGTCTCATATGAAACGCGTACTTGATGGTAAGTCATGAACAAGGAAAAGAATACAAATATAGTATTAGAATTGCACCACAAAATCTACAAGTATCGAAAGAAGCGGTTATTCTTAAAATTAAAACAACGTACTATCACAAAAATGTGTATGCAGTAATTAATTTCTATGCATGGACCATGGTTATTTAACTATGATGACATTTTAAAACAGATGCATTGCTGCATTTGTTTGCACCTGTTCTAAGTCAGGAATCTGATGTTCAGTAGTTGTCGTTTGTTGATGTGGTTCATAAGTGTTTCTCGTTTCTTGTTTTTATATAGGTTAGACCGTTTGTTTTCTTGTTTGAATGGTTTTACACTAGTCAATTGTTGGCCCTTAATAGCTTGCAGTTCGGTGTGAGCCAAGACACCGTGTTGAAGGTCTTGCTTTGACCTATAATGGTTTACTTTTACTAATTGTGACTTGGATGGAGAGTTGTCTCATTGACACTCATACCACATCTTTTATATCTACATATCATATGAAAATAAGAAACATCATATTCAACCAATATGCTATCAAAGAGAATTCTAGCATAGTGATCACTTGTTCTTCGGTGTACCATGTTTTATGCTTGCATGACAGCATAATCAATTTGAAAATAATTCAAACTTTGTTGACTATTTTGAACGCATTTATCCCATCGAATTTGAAATAAAGGATACAACAGATACAATTAATTCTGACTCATATCTTGACATACGTCTAGAAATTGACAATGACGATCGGCTGAGAACAAAACTTTTAAACATAGTGTCATCACCTCAGACCTATAAAACTATTTATATCTAAAGAGAAAACAGTTTATCACATTTTCCTCGAAATGAAGTTTCTGTAATATAAAACTAAATAACTTCATTCAGTGAAACTCTTGACCAAGGGGATAGCGTAAAATTTACTCTATTCCCACTTAAAAGCAAAAACTCGTTAATTTAGATGCTCAAGAAAGACCGCGCTGAAGTACGTCCATTATTCATTTTCATTTTCAAAATGAAAAGGTTGCTATTCGACAGGTGAGACTAGTCGATAAAAAAACAATCTCATATGAAAGCGTGTACTCGATGGTAAGTCATGAACAAACAAGGAAAAGAATACAAATATGGTATTAGAATTGCACCACAAAAATCTGCAAGTATCGAAAGAAGCGGTTATTTTTAAAATTAAAACAACGCACTATCACAAAAATGTGTATGCAGTAATTAATTTCTATACAATGACCATGGTTATTTAACTATGATGACATTTTAAAAACAGATGCATTGCTGCATTTGTTTGCACCTGTCCTAAGTCAGGAATCTGATGTTCAGTAGTTGTTGTTTGTTGATGTGGTTCATAAGTGTTTCTCGTTTTTGTTTTTATATAGATAAGACCGTTGGTTTTCCCGTTTGAATGGTTTTACACTAGTCAATTGTTGGCCCCTTTATAGCTTGCAGTTCGGTGTGAGCCAAGACACCGTGTTGAAGGTCTTGCTTTGACCTATAATGGTTTACTTTTACTAATTGTGACTTGGATGGAGAGTTGTCTCATTGACACTCATACCACATCTTCTTATATCTATAGACGGCTAAATCCAGAATGAACCATAACATATCAAACTTTGTATTTTTACAAGACGTCCATTATATCAAACTTTGTATTTTTACAAGACGTCCATTACTTATATGCCTAAAATTTTAAGCAACAAGGAAGACAATATTATAAACGTTTAAATGTGATATCATGAGGCTCTCAACGAAATGGGATTCTCTCGTATAACAAGGAATGCGTTGATACTGATATTTTCTGTTCAAGTGTTATCAAATATATAAATTATTTAATGTATAATCCGAATTAAAATGCAAATGCCACGTTGTTCTGTCCTGGAATATCGCTAATTTCACCAATTATAATTGATTAACTACCATTTGCAATACAAAAACGTTTTTATCACACACTATTGACGGAAATAATCGAATTAAAATAAACTAACTTACTGATAGCTGTATTTAAACATAAACCAAGATGAGAAGCCAATACGAACCAAACAAACAGATTCATAATGCGCTACGTCGAAATCACAGAACAGGATTAAAAAATAATTCTGATTTTTTTGTTATTGGTTTTGTTTCAGATGTTTATCTGTAACATCTGGCTACAGATAGATTACGTTTTATCAACAAAATTTTACATTTCAAGAAAAGTTAAAAGAGAAATCAATATTGTCAAACAATAATAAATATAAAGTTTAAATTATTATAATACGGATTAAATAAAAAGTAAATTGATGCAAATTTTATCAAATAAATGGAAAGGTATTATAGTTGACGTGAAATATAATCAGTACAATATAATATGAAATACATAAAATGGAATTATAATGTAAAATTGAGAACAATTAGCGACATTGGATAATAATTCAGACAGACTTTAATGGTTAAATAAATAAACAAATTTGAGGTTCAATATGTTATGTAAGAATTAAGCAAATGTTTATTTAAAAGTTCTAGTACTAAATTGATCAAATGATTAACAATAAGTGAATTGTAATCTATCAAAGAGCATGAAACCCGTTTTATAAACTTTAAAATGAATTGTCTAAAAACTATACCAAAATGATCTAGCTGGTTTATCGTTTTGATAACATTTAATTAGTTCATTTTGATTTAATTTTCAAAGATTTCGATGTCAGAATTCAAGACAAAATATTCCGGCCACATGGGCTTAAAACGAACAAGTCTCTAGGTTAATAGTTGTCTGAAGCAGTAGGATTTTCTTAGTAAAACCATGTTATCAGGAATACAAATGTGGCACTCGACATACAATTGTACATTATTAAGAGGAGCAATTTATACATGGCGAATAGTAGCCTCATGGATTGAAACTCCTACAGCAGCGCAACCGACCAATGTTAAGCAAACGCATGGTACCGTTAAACTGCGCATGATACGTGTTTCTGGAACAAGAGTTATTACATATGCACTTTTCTCGTGTTTTTGTAGTTGATGGGTTTCCCTCGGTTTTAGTTTGTTCCCCGGATTTGTTTTGCTTAATCGAATTATGACTATTGAACAGCGGTAAACTACTGTTGCCTTTATTTTTGTCTGCGTTATATATTCATGTAATAGATGGTCTGAAATTTTGCGAGTAAATTTTGTAGTATGGTTATTTAACACATATGTTGTTTAAATTTGATTGTGTAGATGGTGCCAGTTTTAACGAAACATGGACAAGTTTGACTCTACTAAGCACAACACGTGGGAATCATATTTTTGGATTAAGGATAAAAGATCAAAAGTAGAAATAGGTCAACAATTGTCATACATTCAATGTGATTTGCTTCTGAACAATGTTCTTGGGATGGTGGGGAATGACTCGTGACATCTTATGAAATTTTACAAAACACTTTCCTAAAAAATGAACATAAACGTATCTTTCAATGCTAAGCGGTATGCTGTTCTATGGTCCTCAGATACGCACAAAAGTTATGATCTGCATAACCACTCAGTAGAAACAAATGCTAAAAGTAAAACAACAAAAATACTGAACCCCAAGGAAAACTCAAAACGGAAAGTCCCTTAACAATTGGCAAAATCAAAAGCTCGAACACATCAAACGAATGGAAAACAACTATCATATTCCTGACTTGGTACAGACATTTTCTTATGTGAAAATGGTGGATTAAACCTGGTTTTAAAGCTAACCAAACCTCTCACTTGTATGACAGTCGCATAAAATTCCATTATATTGACAACAATGTGTGAACAAAACAAACAGACATAATAGGTAAAAATGTCAAAATAGAGGTACAGCAGTCAACATTGTGTTATAATCTCAATAGCTATAAAACAAACAAATATGTCAACTAAGAAAAACAAAATGCCATATAGACAAAGCACATACACAACATTGAAACACAAGAATACAAAAATGACAACAGCACAACAGCTAACAGATTACCTCCATTTAGGACAAAACTTGCACTAAAATAATAACAGGACGAGGTTATTTGAGTGGTGAGGTTGGGAGACTTGTATTTAAAATATGTCATGGATGAGGGAAATGCTAACTTAGTCGTAGATCTTGTCTAGGTGATAATTTTTGGGATTTACATTTTTTTTTGTCGTTTTACGTTCCGCGAGAAAACTAAAACAAATTGAAAATGCAATAAGGAATCGACTAACTATTTCATTGGTTTTTCTGTAAATTTACTGTTCAGTAAATGTTAGCCTATTTTTGAATTTGTGTTCTGCAGAGGTCTCTTACTTCGTTATTGGTTTTGTTTTACACTCTTTAAGATACGAGTGCCTGTGAATTATTAAACGCATATAGTGTTTACTCTCGCACAAGTTGTGTGATGTTGGTGAGTTTTAACAACCACTTGCTCGATACCACTGATAAACGTTTTCCCCATGACGATATCACCAGTCAAATAGTACGAATTCCTGTACTGTCATAAAAGTCATTGCAATTCGTCATATTCTATACATTTACAGATCGTTAAATATCAAGCCTCGTTCGATAGACGGAGGTTTTAAACTTAAAAGTTACGGTGGTGTTTTCAGGGTAAGTCCTGAATGCTTTTCAACTTTGGAGATGATTTGGCCTTCAACTCTAATTACATTCGCGTGTCAATGATTAGTCTCAAGTAGACGTACAGATAAACATCCGGGTATGTTGATGACTATTTGTCAGATCCTTGAAAACATTTTTCTAATCAGTTAAAACTCTTAAATCAAAAAAATGTTTTAAAATATTACGTAATACAAATAAAAATTGCAAAAAGCATGTGGTTTGAAAATATAATGATTTCATATGTTCATAACAAAATCAAAACTGTTATAATCGACAGAAACTAGAGGAAATAAATTCAAGCATTAGGATTTTCCATTCCTTCTGATATTAAAGTGAATACAGGAAAAAAAGTGGAAAG
>JAASAO010003901.1:0-14789 GCA_017311375.1 Mytilus coruscus | reverse complement strand
ACAGCTTCTACACATTTTGTTGGTCTGATATTCTCATACATGTAGTGGCTTCTGTAACGCAACCTCCTTTTCAATTTGAGTGGTATAGTATTAGTGTCATCAGTTCTTCGTAGCAAGGATCAAACTGTACTAATGTTGTCAGAAGGAACATTTACTACATTGCCTTTAATCAAATATTGTCCACCTCTAGGTAATTCGCGCATTTGCAAAAATATATTAATTGGAGAAACCAATCTCTCTTCTAGTTGATTCAAGTTTAATGCAGGTGGCTTGTTCGGGAAACCCATGTTATTCTTAGTGGATAATCGAGGTATTTTACCTTTTCTTAAGGCATTGGCACAAGTGTGACATATCCATTCTCCATCTACATCTTTATACTTAGATGCTGAAACTACAGATTCTTTGAACCAAAGTTGTCTGCATGAGCAACATACATATATACATCCATGCTGAAGGGATAAATTGAATGCTTTTACAAGTTCTTCTATAGCTTTAGCTGCACAATTTTGTTTTGTTTTTTTGTTTGTTTCTAAATTCTGTCTCTGACAATTTCATTAGAATGGTATTTAGGGCTAGATCTTCTGTTTCTCTTTGTTTATTTTCATTTTGTCTTTAACAGGAATCTTGCCGTCTAGTTCTTTTCTGATTCAATTCTTTCTGCTTAAAATTGGGGCTTTTTCTTTCGGTTCTTTTCTGATTTAATTCCTTCTGCTTAAATTTGGGACTTTTTCTTTCGATTCTTTTCTGATTCAATTCCTTCTGGTTAAAATTGGGACTTTTTCTTTTGGTTCTTTTCTGATTCAATTCCTTCTGCTTAAAATTGGGACTTTTTCTTTTGGTTCTTTTCTGATTCAATTCTTTCTGCTTAAAATTGGGACTTTTTCTTTTGGTTCTTTTCTGTTTCAATTCCTTTAGCTTAAAATCAGGGCTTTCCCTCTTGGTTCTTTTCTGTTTCAATTCCTTTAGCTTAAAATCAGGGCTTTCCCTCTTGGTTCTTTTCTGATTCAATTTTTCTGCTTAAAATCAGGGTTTTCCCTCTTGGTTCTTTTGTGATTCATTTCCATCTGCTTAAAATCATGGATCTCTCTTCTGATTCTTTTCTGCTGCAATTCAGGCTGTCGTTTACCTTTCCTCTTATTGCATTCTTTCTGTCTGAAAATAGGATCTTGTCGTCTAATTTTTTTTGGCAGAGTTCGTTTGCTGTATATAAAGCATCTGATTTTGTTTTCTTTTAAATTGCCTAAAATAATCTGCTCTTGAATCTGTGTATGCAGGGAAAAGGTCTACTAATGAGTTTTGAATACAATGTCTTAAATGCTCTCTCATATATGGTATCATAAATTGCTGTGTTTGTGGAGGAACTCCTAACGCATAAGAAAATGCAAAAGCCACTGCAAATGCACCACATGCTGGATCAGTTCCTTGTTGTGTGACTGGTACAAACTGTACATTTCTACCATTGCCGTATAATAATTCTAGTTGTTGTGTAAGTTCCTGCATTGAAAGAGAGTCATAGATATATATTTGAGATGCTGCAGGCTCATACACAGAAGTTAGCCAATCATTATTTTTACGGATACGATGTATGTTTATTGACTGAATTATTGGTGGAGGAGGTGGAGGATCTCTATTGTCAATAGCATATTGCATCTCAAGTGGTGTCATATACCCGATATAAGCATTATTCATATGATTTCTTAAAATACGAAGAGCTTCAACAATTGCTTCGTCTCCAATGTATACTCCAACTGATCCAACAGACTTGATTAAATTTAAGATTTTAGAAGGCTGTTGTATTGTCTTGCTAATTCATGCATTGCATTTGTGTTCAAAGTTGTTATATGTTGCATATATTTTCATACATTTCGAACAAAAGGTACACTTATGTTGATTCTGATGCTGTATGTCTTTAAATTTCTTTTGACAATCATTACACGAATATGTTGTGGAATTACATTTGTGACTTTTAAATTTCTGGAAAGATGAAAAAGATTTGCTGCAAGTAATGCAATGTGGGCATTTATGTCTAAGTAATGTTTTTTCTGATTTGTATTTTCTTTTACAGTTCGTGCATTCATAATTTATATTTCCATTATATATATTTGCTCCTTTGTTACCAATTGAAAATTGATTCATCTTCATTGTATTTCTGAAATAAAGAGTTATGGAAATTGAATATAAATTCAATATATATCCATTAAATTATTCCAAGTGGCTGATTGTCCTGCTCTATTTCATCATCTTCACTCCACTCTTTATCTTCTTTATAGACAATTTGTTCTTGAAGATTATTATTGGAAATGTCCTCTTTTTTTAATGGTTAGTCTGGGATCTCTATAACTTGTTCATCATTTTGATGTTCCTTGGTATTGATGTTTGAATTTTGCAACCAATTATCCTTGTTGTGTGACTGGTACAAACTGTACATTTCTACCATTGCCGTATAATAATTCTAGTTGTTGTGTAAGTTCCTGCATTGAAAGAGAGTCATAGATATATATTTGAGATGCTGCAGGCTCATACACAGAAGTTAGCCAATCATTATTTTTACGGATACGATGTATGTTTATTGACTGAATTATTGGTGGAGGAGGTGGAGGATCTCTATTGTCAATAGTATATTGCATCTCAAGTGGTGTCATATACCCGATATAAGCATTATTCATATGATTTCTTAAAATACGAAGAGCTTCAACAATTGCTTCGTCTCCAATGTATACTCCAACTGATCCAACAGACTTGATTAAAGTTAAGATTTTAGAAGGCTGATGTATTGTCTTGCTAAGTGATGTATTGTCTTGCTAAGTGATGCATTGCATTTGTGTTTTTCAAAGTTGTTATATGTTGCATATATTTTCATACATTTCGAACAAAAGGTACACTTATGTTGATTCTGATGCTGTATGTCTTTAAATTTCTTTTAACAATCATTACACGAATATGTTGTGGAATTACATTTGTGACTTTTAAATTTCTGGAAAGATGAAAAAGATTTGCTGCAAGTAATGCAATGTGGGCATTTATGTCTGAGTAATGTTTTTTCTGATTTGTATTTTCTTTTACAGTTCGTGCATTCATAATTTATATTTCCATTATATATATTTGCTCCTTTGTAACCAATTGAAAATTGATTCATCTTCATTGTATTTCTGAAATAAAGAGTTATGGAAATTGAATATAAATTCAATATATATCCATTAAATTATTCCAAGTGGCTGATTGTCCTGCTCTATTTCATCATCTTCACTCCACTCTTTATCTTCTTTATAGACAATTTGTTCTTGAAGATTATTATTGGAAATGTCCTCTTTTTTTAATGGTTAGTCTGGGATCTCTATAACTTGTTCATCATTTTGATGTTCCTTGGTATTGATGTTTGAATTTTGCAACCAATTATCCTTGTTGTGTGACTGGTACAAACTGTACATTTCTACCATTGCCGTATAATAATTCTAGTTGTTGTGTAAGTTCCTGCATGGTTGAGGGCATTGTAAGAGAGTCATAGATATATATTTGAGATGCTGCAGGTTCATACACAGAAGTTAGCCAATGATTATTTTTACGGATATGATGTATGTTTATTGACTGAATTATTGGTGGAGGAGGTGGAGGATCTCTATTGTCAATAGCATATTGCATCTCAAGTGGTGTCATATACCCAAAATAAACATTATTCATATGATTTCTTAAAATACGAAGAGCTTCAACAATTGCTTCGTCTCCAATGTATACTCCAACTGATCCAACAGACTTGATTAAATTTAAGATTTAGAAGGCTGATGTATTGTCTTGCTAAGTGATGTATTGTCTTGCTAAGTGATGCATTGCATTTGTGTTTTTCAAAGTTGTTATATGTTGCATATATTTTCATACATTTCGAACAAAAGGTACACTTATGTTGATTCTGATGCTGTATGTCTTTAAATTTCTTTTAACAATCATTACACGAATATGTTGTGGAATTACATTTGTGACTTTTAAATTTCTGGAAAGATGAAAAAGATTTGCTGCAAGTAATGCAATGTGGGCATTTATGTCTGAGTAATGTTTTTTCTGATTTGTATTTTCTTTTACAGTTCGTGCATTCATAATTTATATTTCCATTATATATATTTGCTCCTTTGTAACCAATTGAAAATTGATTCATCTTCATTGTATTTCTGAAATAAAGAGTTATGGAAATTGAATATAAATTCAATATATATCCATTAAAATAACAGAATGTGAAGTAACTTTTATTCTGTAATAGTGATGAACCAATAATTATTGATAATTCTTGTTGATTTACCAAATAGTGATGTACAAAAAGAAAGGATATGTGGTAAATGTGCGTCAGACTTCATCTTTTAATATATAAATACAGATAAAAGAATGAAGATCATTGTTATGTATGTGTAACCTCTGAAAGCGACAAAAAAAAAATTCTCTAACGGCAGGGTGTGGGGATGAACCTTGGAGACTAGCCAGGTATATCATTCAAATCCATTTGACATGACAAACAGGAATATGGGGAATCATACAATATTTGAATATTTGATTTGATTTTTTTTATCGTCCAAAACAAAAACAAGAAAATGTTTCCACAGTAGGGGCGGGGAAAGGGGGGTCGGAAAGGTCCTGATCCCGAAATCCTGGGCTTAAAAACATGAAATCCTGAGGTCCTGAATTTAAAGAAATTTCAATCGCTACATCCCGAAATTCAAAAAAAAAAAAAAATTCCTCAATCCTGAAAGGATCAATCCCGAAATCCTGAGCTTAAAAACACCCGATCTTGGAGCCCCGATAAAGGTCCGACCCCCCTCCCCCCCCTTCACAGTACACAAATGCACCACTTGCACTATTATTTTCCATGTTCAGTGAACAATGAAATTGAGGTCAAACCCTAATTTGGCATACAATTTAGAACTATCATCTCATTATGAACATTTGTACTCAGTTTCAAGTTGATGAATCCTTAACTTCAACACAAACATAAATCAATTGTACCACTACCAAGGGGTGAAAAATATGTTTGGATTTGCAAAACTTCAAATAAAAATAATGAATATTATTTACATACACATATCACATTTTTGTTCTTTAATATTTTATATAAAATAATCATATTTAAAATCATATGATAAATAACAAAATACACCAACCTTATTTCTTTCAATATATAATTGTCCAATATATTTGTCGTCACTGCATCTGTCCATTTGATATATCAGAGTGAACAGTTTTTACCTGCACAATAATTACTTGAATGAAGTGAATAATGTTTTAAACTGTCTTTAATTTATAAAAGTATTTTGCAAAAAGATCTGACTGTGTCATATATATCATTTAATAAAATACATAAAAATACTATAAAAATAACTTTCTATTTTTTAACTTTATTTAATTTTTCAATTTCATTTTATTAACTGAACTCTACACAAAGAGAGAAAACTCAAAATTTTAAAGTGATACTTTTGATTTTTACAAAGACAATAACTCTGCAAAAAATAATCCTCTTCAAGCATGAAAAACTGATTTGGACTGACAGCTATAAGGCAAACGTGAAGTCCACTTCAGCTTAGGGGACTAATAAACTGAAAACTTTAATAAGCAGTAATTTTGTGTGCCATCAAAAGTAAGTTCATCTACAACTAAAACAAGTGTTACCTACTGGCAT
The DNA here is from genome assembly GCA_017311375.1 of Mytilus coruscus. Lineage (NCBI taxonomy): Eukaryota > Metazoa > Mollusca > Bivalvia > Mytilida > Mytilidae > Mytilus > Mytilus coruscus. The sequence goes on along the minus strand of JAASAO010003901.1, from coordinate 9,133 downwards.
ATAGACTCTGAAACACAGTAAATAAATTCCTGCAATGAAATAATGAAAATTCCCAAATTATCCTCTGGATACTCTATTTTGATAATAAAGAAACTTCTCTGCAAACTTAATAAAAATAATAAAGTTATTAAAATTTTTAAAAACTTTCACCACATAGTGAATGCAATGTTAAGTCCATTTATACGTAAAAAACTGAAAAACAGAAATAAATATTTTACAAAATTTTCTCCTGGATACAATCTTTATATCATAAACAAGCTTCTGTCCAAATTTGGTAAAATTCCTGGATAGTTTAAGAAAGTTATTAAAATTTTAAAACTTTAACCACAGAGTGAATGTAATGTTTCCTGGCAGAAAAACTAAGTCCATTTATAAGTAAAATACGGAAAAACAGGATTTTTTTTTTAATAAATTTACTTCTGGATACTATCTTATCATCATAAACAAGCCTCTGTCCAAGTTTGGTACAAATCCAGGATAGTTTAAGAAAGTTATTAAAATTTAAAAAAAACTTTAACCACAGAGTGAATGTAATGTTTCCTGGCAGAAAAACTAAGTCCATTTATAAGTAAAATACGGAAAAACTGGAATTTTTTTTTTACAAAATTTACTTCTGGATATTATCTTATGATCATAAACAAGCCTCTGTCAAAGTTTGGTACAAATCAGGATAGTTTAAGAAAGTTATTAAAATTTCAAACACTTTAACCACAGAGTGAATATTTGTGGACGCCGCCGACGACAACGATGACGACGACGACGACGACGCCGACGAAATGTAGGATCACTATGTCTCGCTTTTTCGACAAAAGTCGAAGGCTCGACAAAAAGGGACAAATTCTGTATAACATCGTAAAAACTCAATCATCTTGCTATCTTCCCAGAAATTGCTAAAAGTACAGAGAATTACGCCCCATTTTCTCAAACTCTGAATTTGCCCCTGAATAAAATCACAGGTTCTCGTTGAATGACCCCCACCCCCTTTTTCTGTATATTCACTTTTTATTGTGTTCTTGATCTTTTCCATACGATATAGCAATAACAGTAGTTTCTAGATTTTTGACCTCAATTAGGGGAAAATAATGATAGAGGGTCAAAATGTATGAGCAAGTTCAGCCGAATGCTTTCAGGAATAAATCTGCAACATTTCCTAAAATTTGAGATGCGTTCAATATGAAATCTATAGCTACATCGAGGTCAAGATAACTACTACTATATTGTATACATGCAACATCAGTTATATCCATATTGCTAGGTTGGTGTGTTGGATGTATGCTGCAACATCAGTTTTTTATCCATATGGCTAGGTTGGTGTGTTGGATGTATGCATGCAACATCAGTTTTATATCCATATGGCTGGGGGGTGGGGGGTGTTGGATGTATGCATGCAGCATCAGTTATATCCATATGGCTAGGTTGGTGTGTTGGATGTATGCATTCAACATCAGTTTTATATCCATATGGCTAGGTTGGTGTGTTGGATATGTGTCAGAGTTTTCTAACTTAAGTTCTTTATATGTTTAGATTTTTTACAGTATATACTTAAGGTGACCCCTTTTCTGTATTTTGCAATTTCCTAATAATACAATTCCACGGACTTGACACTGACATATGAACATCTAGTATATATATATAAAATAAGGAGATGTGGTATGATTGCCAATAAAAATACTATCCAGTGTTTAAATGACGTTTATACAACTACATTGTTGTATACGTAGGTCAACGCATGGCGTTAAACAATGAATACAACCTATACCATAAGTTACGATATAAAAGGACCCCGGCATGATAAAATGTGAAACTATTCAAAAATCAACGGCAATGTATACAAAGTACCCTGCCACGTCCACTATGTCTTTTCCCTTTGTATCTATCTAATGAGTTCTGCCCTTTTCAACTGATTTTTATAGTGTGTTCATATGTTGTACTGTTACACTACTGTCCCATGTTAGGGGGAGGGTTGGGCGCCCGCTAACATGTTTAAAAATTATTTCCGTACTCCATGTATACCTTACAACAAAATGATTTTTATTTACCTGTGTACGTTATTTTATTTGGCGGCATTTTGTCCAAGGTTATGGTTGTCGTTCTGATATTGTTTTACATCTAACCCCCTTGTTTTATTAATTTTGTATTTACATTGTGTCACAGATCAAATTTATTCGTTCAGTATATGTTCACATTCACATGTTTTGTTAATATGTCTTTTGATTGATTTAAGCCATTTCAATTGATATTTTATAGTGTGGCTTTCTATGTTGTGATGTTACACTATTGTTTCAGGTAGGGTGAATTCGAAGGTTGGCGCCTATTAAAACGTTTAAACCCGCTGCATTTGTTTGCACCTGTCCTAAGTCAGGAACCTGATGTTCAGTTGTTGTCGTTTGTTGATGTGGTTCATAGATTAGACCGTTGGTTTTCCTGTTTGAATGGTTTTACACTAGTCATTTTTAGGGCCCTTTATAGCTTGCTGTTCGATGTGAGCCAAGGCTCCGTGTTGAAGGCCGTAGTTTGACCTATAATGGTTTATTTTTACAAATTGTGACTTGGATGGAGAGTTGTCTCATTGGAACTCATACCACATCTTTTTATATATATTAACCACGCCACATTCTGTATGTGCCTGTCCTAAGTCAGGAGCCTGTAATTCAGTTGTCGTCGTTTGTTACTGTATATCATATTTGTTTTTCGTTCATTATTTTGTACATAAATCAGGCCGTTAGTTTTCTCGTTTAAATAGTTTTACATTTGTCATTTTGGGGGCTTTTATAGCTGACTATGCGGTATGGGCTTTGCTCATTCTTGAATGCCGTACGGTGACCTACAGTAGTTAATTTCTGTATCTTGTGGTCTCTTGTTGATAGTTGTCTCATTGGCAATCATATCACATCTTCTTATTTTTTATGTATGAAGATGTACAACGAATATGTACATGTATATTGATATACATGTATAATCTGTGGTTTTATACTTGAATTAGATACAGTTATATATACTTAACTTTGAATTAAAATTTAAGCTGTATGACATGTAACTGGGTTTCACTCCGTATCGGAGATAATGGGGTTACACATTTTTGCAAAACTGTTTTTCTAAATCTTTCATGATCATTATGTCTCATAGAAAAATGATAAAAACAACGTTTAAGTGACATTACATATACAGTACATTCCAAACTTAGAGCCACGCATCGAAGCTCGAGCACCCAAGCACTATCACATTTCTACTGTAAATAATTTTATTAGATAAGATGAACACACAAACTTTCGGTTAAAGTAAATTTTAAAAGTGCAAATAAAATTGAATTTACGAAAACGTTGCAAAATGTCAACATGTAACTAAAGTGACTGATTACGAGCGTCCGACAATATGCTCCTCAATTAGAAAGCTACTGTACGAATCAAAACATGGTACTCCACCGGAGAGTAATAATATTTGTTAATTTGTGCTTTCAGAATACGAAGTGCTGGGTTAGTTGCTGTTTCTTTCAGTTCAGTTTAACAAGAAAGATGGTTCAGATATGATACAGAATCTATGATATATTCCTTAATGCGTAGCTGTTATACTGTATTTGATATTAGACCTGATGACATAAATTGGTAAATTTTTTTGTCTTTTGTTGATAGAACCAAAGGGTACAATCTTTACAAAAGAGGGACGAAAGATACCAGAGGGATAGTCAAACTCATAGATCGAAAACAAACCGACAACGCCATGGCCAAAAATAAAAAGACAAACAGACAAATAATAGTATAGATGACACAACATAGAAAACTAAAGACTAAGCAACACGAACCCCACCAAAAACTTGGGGTGATCTCAGGTGCTCCGGAAGGGTAAGCAGATCCTGCTCCACATGTGGCACCCGTCGTGTTGCTTATGTTATTACAAATCCGGTAAATAGTCTAATTCGGTAAGTCACATTCGTGAAAAGGGAAGGGTATTGTAGTTACGACATAAGGAACATATCCGATATCATCTGTGAAACGGTTATTCAATAACGGTCAACTGGTCTGCCTTCACTCGGGTTTGCAATTTACAACAAAACAACTAAAAGTAACAGATTCTCCTTAGTGATAAGCGACCTCATAGATACCAGGCTAATAATTTTGTACGCCAGATGTGCGTTTCGTCTACAAATGACTCATCAGTGACAATAAATTTTACGTTGAGCTGCCTAGAAAATTGAGCCCAGAAGCTTTCTGTACTGCTTTTACTGGAGGAAGCACAGTAACTCCAACAACTGTGTCCCAAACCAACTTATGGACACTTTTTATCGGGTACAGTTTTAAAAAACGGGAAAATTATGTATTTTTAACGGCCAAAGATTCGTATGGAGTATGGGTTTTCCAGCGTGTTATATATATATATATATATATATATATGGAAATAACAAAAGTAATTTTAGAAGACCTTTTTGATTTTAATTCCATAGAAGATATAAATTATTTCGCACTTCATATATTTGATATAGATAAATGTACTGCAGCTGATTTCTGTCCACAGTGTTTACAAGTGATGCTTAGTTTGGAACTTTCCAATGCACTCAACTACCTTTGAAAACCGTATTTACAGGTGACTTAGCTTTTGCCCATCCTCGTGCAGAAATTGTAGGTTCGGTAGCGTACAATTTCGTTGCTGCATACGGTACGACGAAAATAGAATTGAGAATGGAAATGGGGAATGTGTCAAAGAGACAACAACCCGTCCAAAGAGCAGAAAACAGCCGAAGGCCACCAATGGGTCTTCAACACAGCGAGAAAATCCCGCAACCGGAGGCGGGTTTCATCTATTTGATATGGATCAAATATGGTTGATATGGTTGATATGGGCTACTTACTTCAACCAATATGATTACTACGTCCGACAAATACTTCTCTTATTGTGTAGGAAACCTTTTACCACGTGTTGAATTCAGTTATTAATGATTTCAGCGATAACGTGCCAAGACTTCAAATTGGTGAAATAATCGTTGGATCTAATAAATATACCGTTTTCGGGCTAAGTTAACCACACTGTAAATAAAAGTGTTAAGAATCTGAACACTTTTTGAACGCCCTTTTGTAACACTTCTGGAACGCGTAACAGTGTTCTAAATATTAACATTGGTGTTCCAGTTTTTAACATCATGTGTGCATTTTTCGAACGCAATGTGTGTTATTCTTGAACGGAGTGTGTACTCCTTGAACGCCTAGTGTTTGAATCTGGAACATGTCCTTGTGAGCAAAATTGTACGCCGTTACGCGTTCCAAGCCTTGTAACACTTCTGGAACACTCGGACTGTGTTCCAGAAATATGTGTTAATATCCAGAACACATAGTGTATACTACTGGAAAACAATTTTACATGTTCCAGCAAAAAGTGTTCCATTCTCTGAAACATTATTGTGGTCTTGTAAAAATAATGATTTAATTGATTAAAAACATCTTTAATTGATTAAAAAGGCAAAATTAAAAAAAGTACAAAAATGTGAAATATTGAAGCAACTTTAAAATGACAAGTTAGACAAGTTAGAAATATAACATTTGACAACGAAAAATTACACTATAATTTAATTGGCAAAATGTGTCCAAATATTTAATCAGACAAAATTTTCGTCACATTCAAAATTATTATGTTACAACAAAGTCTAGTGGCTTATGAACACAGTTTAACTATCGTTTGCAACTTCTTAAGTCAAGCACTGTCCTGAATTTCTTTACAAAAAACTGATGTCAATGGCTCGTTTATCACCAATATTTCCATAATCCACAGCCTGCATAGCACTCAGATAGTCAATATCAAACATAAAATACCCTGTATATATGCTGCTAGTAGTCGAGTCGGTGTTCATGTAACACTGCTACCTTGGGTATTTTTAAACATGATTTGAGTCGTCTACAACTGTTTTTGAGCTTCCATTTTTAAGAAGATTCGTCTCCTTGGGTTATAACTATTCGTTAACCTTGTTATCCATCAACCCTAAGTTCTGAAATGTCAAATATAAAGTGTATGAGTAAACAAATTATTGATCATATAAAAAAGAAGATGTGGTATGATTGCCAATGAGACAACTGTCCACAAGAGACCAAAATGACACAGAAATTAACAACTATAGGTCACCGTACGGCCTTCAACAATGAGTAAAGCCCATACGGCATAGTCAGCTATAAAAGGCCCCGAAATGACAATGTAAAACAATTCAAACGAGAAAACTAACGGCCTTATTTATGTACAAAATGAACGAAAACAAATATGTAACACATAAACAAACGACAACCACTGAATTACAGGCTCCTGACTTGGGACAGGCACATACATACATAATATGGCGGGGTTAAACATGTTAAGGGATCCCAACCTCCCCTAACCTGGGACAGTGATATAACAGTACAACATAAGAACGAACTATAAAAATCAGTTGAAAAAGGCTTAACTCATCAGATGGACAAAAATACAAGTGGACGTGGCAGGGTACTTGTACATCCAACAACAAAAAGACATTAGGAACAGATCTGAGAGTACTCGCAGTTATCGATATGTCGATATTCCTTAAGAATTAGAAACTCTTATTTCGTTTTTGCAATTCCATTATATTTGTCAGCATTATTAGATTTTTTTTGCAATGTTTGATAACATGCATTTGTTAAAGAGTGGTATACATGTATTTTCAAGTATAGGGGCTCTCGTGTTCTTTAGCTTTTTGAAAAAAGATGATAGGAAGTGTACAGCAAATGGCTATAGGTGTTTTTGGCAAAACTTTGTCTTTAGACTTGTCACTAAATTAACTGCTAACATTTCAAGAAACTAATGACTATTTGCCTGTTTTCAAAAAGATATGTAGGAATTTCACTTATGATCCGTATACGGATAATTCCAATTTAAATTGATGTAATTATATTGGATTTAACTCAATTAGTTTTCTGATTCATGTACACAAGTGAATGGTGTACATTGTATTGATAAATCTGCATTAACAAAACTTCAAAAATTGTAAGAAGTCAATGGGCACTCCTTAAATTCTTAAACTTACATAAAGTACTTTTATGGTGCAGGATAAGTCGTCATCTCTGGAACTGCGAAATTTTCTCTTCATTCTCGAGGTATGCACGAACAATTACCCCTAAGTACTGTAGTTGTGTTTGTACCATATAAAAGTAACATAGGAATACATTACAATACATGTATGAAGTGCACAACGGTGGACATTTGCTAAAATGAATTACTAAGAATTAAGTATTTAAGAATGAGAACGCTATTAAAAACAGATACATTAGACATTTAAAATTAGTGTGTTGCAGTATGCCTTTTTACAAACCTCTGTCTTGACATTGCAATGTCATGACAGTTTTTGTATATGTGAACAAATCCTTATGCATTGTTTTTATTTTATTAACAAATGTACATCCTCAAAAGTGTGGAAAATCGCGATCTTCTTGTTGCTTTCTATACACAATGTTTGGAACACATGGCGTTCAGGGAAAACAATTAACTGGAACACATCATGTTCGAGACCAGAACACATTTACAATAGAAACGATATCATTAGCATTCACGTATAAATTTACATTGGTTAAAAACAAAAAAAAAACATGATCATTTAAATGTATTCTAAAATTAGCAAAGACCCATCGAAACAACATCTGATACAAAAATTTAATAATACTTTTAGATATTTGGATGATATATTGGCTCTCAATAATGACGACTTCAGTATGTATACTAAAGAAATTTATCCTGTTGAACTTACTTTAAATAAAGCTAATACTAACAATGACCACTGCCCTTTCCTCGATCTTGATATCCATATCATTAACGGAAAGCTTAATACAAAAATTTATGATAAAAGAGATGATTTTTCATTTCCTATCGTTAATTATCCATTTTTAGATGGTGACGTTCCCTTGTCACCATCTTACGGTGTTTATATATCTCAACTTGTACGATTCGCTCGTGTATGTAACAACGTTTCAGATTTTAACGAAAGAAATTTATGTATTACTGAAAAATTATTACACCAGGGTTTTCGATATCACAAACTAGTCAAAACATTTACTAAATTTTATCATCGGTACAAGGACATCATTCGTAAATATAGCTCAACATGCAGACTTCTTATACGTTCAGGTATTTCACATCCAATCTTTTATGGTAATATTCTTTATAAAGCACTAAAATGTCAGTATTCACCTCAGAAGCTAACAAAACCTTTAAATAGACTTATTAAGAAGGGATATAGTTACGATACTGTTGTCAGGTCATTAAAGATTGCATATTTTGGCTTTAATATTGATTCACTTATAGGGTCTTTGCATCGGAACTAAACACATTTATTTAAAACCAGTTGTTGGCATGACACGGGTTATGCTCTTCTCATATATTTTATGATGGTATGCTACTAAACCCCTAACGGGAGGGATTGTGCCTGATATTCATATGATGAAGACATAATCTTTCAATCAGTTTAATTGAGGTCTGAGCTGGCATGTCAGTTAACTGCTAGTAGTTTGTTGTTATTTATGTATTATTGTCATTTTGTTTATTTTCTTTTGTTACATCTTCTGACATCGGACTCGGACTTCTCTTTAACTGACTTTTAATGTGCGTATTGTTATGCGTTTACTTTTCTACATTGGCTAGAGGTATAGGGGAGGTTGAGATCTCATAAACATGTTTAACCCGCCGCATTTTGCGCCTGTCCCAAGTCAGGAGCCTCTGGCCTTTGTTAGTCTTGTATTATTTTACTTTTAGTTTCTTGTGTATAATTTGAGTTTAGTATGACGTCCATTATCACTGAACTAGTATATATATTTGTCAAGTGGCCAGCTTAAGGACGCCTCCGGGTGCGGGAATTTCTCGCTGTATTGAAGACCTATTGGTGACCTTCTGTTGTTGTCTGTTCTGTGGTCGGGTTGTTGTCTCTTTGACACATTCCCCATTTCCATTCTCAATTTTATCTCAAAGAACCTCCTACTTTTTTAATCGAATTATGGCATAACGGCACAGTTATGTGTTCAAACAAAATGTTCTACTTCCATTTTTACTTCAGTGTGTCCTGTCAAAGTAGAAATTTGTTGATTACATACTAAAAAAATTAATTTTAAGTTCGTAATTTGTTATAAATATAGACATACATACCTATTAAATCATG